>SNQJ01S0036832.1:108915-121884 GCA_010110895.2 Picea sitchensis
GCTACAAATCAGATTTGGATGATGAAATTGATGAGGGATTTTGGTTGTGGTACATGTTGAGTACATGGTTGAGACAAGTAGTTGATGAGTTGGCGCACATACATGAGGTGTATAGTTGATGATGTTGCTACATATTGATGAGTATTTGACACATGATTGGTACATATTTGGTACATTGTTGGATGCACTTGTTTATGTTATAGATTGATTACAAGTTGGTGCATGGTTGATGCACTTGTTTATGGTACAGGTTGATTACAGGTTGAGGGGTACAAGTTGGTGCATGGTTGATGCACTTGTTTATGGTACAGGTTGATTATAGGTTGAGGTACAGGTTGATGCATGGTTGAGATTTATTGGTATAGGTTTACAACAGTATATCTCACAGTGATAGTGTGATAGCGGTTCCATCATTCTACTTCTACTTCAGGGTGGCAGGATGGGGCATGGACAGGTGGTTGTAGCCACCTCCCGGTTGTAGCCAAAGAACATTGGGGGTTGTAGCCTCCTTCTGGTTGTAGCCAGAGAATTGGGGAGTTGGAGCTTCCCTCATGTTGTAGCTTGAGAAACTAGGGGGTTGGAGCCTCCTTCCAGTTGTAGCTGGAAAACAAATGAATGTAATTCTTCAAGACATATAAGAAAAAACATTTTGTGGTTTTCTCCTGATTTGGGTTTCCACGTAAAACACTAGTGTACTGTGTATGTGTATGATTCTTCATTTGTTCATTACTTATTTACTCTGTAGTTATTGGATGATAATGCTTCATTGATATAACACTTGGATTATATGGTTAAAAAGGGATTAAATTTTTCTATTAATGATTCACCCCCCCTCTCAGTAATCCAACAAATCCATGGAATATTCTTACCTCAAACATGCTCCTCGGTGATGGCCATTCTTTGATTTCTTTCACCTTCTCTGGATCCATCTCCAGTTCATTTTAATAAATCAAAAAACCCAAGTAGATGAGTTATGTCTTCATAAAAGGGGAATTCTTCAGTTTTATGAACAAATTCTCATGTTGTAGTCTCCTCATCACTGGTGTCAGGTGCCTCAAATGCTCCTCCTTAGTCTTGCTAAAGATCAATATATCATCTAGATATACAACCACAAACTTTCCAATGAAATCTTTTAGTATTTCATTCATCAACCTCATAAAAGTACTCGGGGCATTGGTTAAGCCAAATGGCATAACAAGACACTCATAAAAACCTTCATTTGTATTAAAGGTTGTCTTCCACTCATCACCTTCCCTCATTCTGATCTGGTGATATCCACTTTTCAAATCTATCTTAGAAAAGAAATTTGCTCCACTTAATCATTCCATCAAATCATCTATTCTTGGTAAAGGGATTCTATACCTGATAGTGATTTTGTTGATGGCTCTTGAGTCTGTACACATTCTCCATACTCCATCTTTCTTTGGACTCAACAAAATTGGTATTGCGCATGGACTCAATCTCTCTCTGACCAAACCCTTTTCTAACAATTCCTGGACTTGGTTCTTTACCTCCTCATTCTCTTGAGGTGTCAATCTGTATGTTGATTTTTTTGGCAGACTTTCTCCTGGTATCAAATTGATATGATGACTGATACTTCTGATGGGTGGCAATGAGTTAGTCAACTCATCCACCACTATGTCAGCAAAATTATCTAGCAATTCCTTAATTTCTTTAGCCAATTCATCTATCAAAGTACTAGTAAGGATAACCCTGGGTTTCCTCACCACAGAAAACTGCATCTCCTATTCTTTCTTGACTTCTTTTAGGAGTTCCTTCCCACTCATGAGAAGTATGCTTGTGTTGGCTTCCTGTTTCACTTTGTTCTCCTCTATTAGCAACAACATGTGTGTAATACCATTCTTCTCCAAGGTGTATGTATTCTTCCTCCCATAATGAATGACATTCCTATCAAACTTTCATGGTCTTCCCAACAAAATATGGCATACATCCATGGGAATTACATCACACACAATTTCATCTCTATATCCTCCTATCTTAAATTTAACCAAGCATTGTTTAGTAACCATTACCTGGTGTCCTTTCTACAACCATGAGACTTGATATGTCTCTAGGTGTGCATTTGTCTCTAGATCCATTTTATCCACCATCTTTGTGGATACTAGGTTGTCAGTGCTCCCACTATCAATGATCACCTTGCATACTTTTTCTTTCGTCTTGCAAGTTGCCCTGAAGAGATTGTTTCTCTACACTGGATTTTTAATTTCTGCCTCTGGTTTTAAGAGAACCTTTCTCATCATCAGGGATGTTCCATCCTCTACTCCTTTTTCTTCAGCATTCACTCTTTTTTCTTTTGAAATGTGAGCTTCCCCTCCTTCTTTATTCTTCTCGAGGCATTCCCAAGACATGTGCCCTGCCTTTCCATATGCATAACACATTATTCCCCCTCTACCTCTTCCTCTAGAAGAGTTTCTTCCACCACCTTGTCTTCCTTAGGAACTTCCTCTTCTTTCTGAGTGATTGTGTGGAGTTCCAACCTCGTCCTTGGGATGATGTGATTTTTCATGGGAAACTCCCTTGCCTTTGTTTGGGGTTGAGATTTTACCTATACCTCGTTGGATTTGTTTTTTGCCCAACTTCTCTTCTGCCTTCAATGCGAACTGATAAGAATCCTCCACCGTTCTTACCGACATCATGTTGAGCTCATCCTAGATTTCATACCTCAGGCCATTTATATACCTGACAAATTTTTCTTCATCCCTCTGTCTTTGTCCAGCTTTGATGTTCAGTTTGTAGAACTCCTCTGTGTATTCTTTAATTGTCATACCCTTTTGTCTCAGGTTTTGTAGCTTCCTGAATAGATTGATCTGATAATATTTGGGCATGAATTTAGCCTTCAGCTTGGCTACCATTCTGTCCCAATTATTTATCTTTTGTTTTCCTCTAATTATCCTCTCATCCTGTAGTTCATCCCACCACAGTGTTGCATGTCCTTTAAGCCTGGTGACACCATTTCTCACCATTTTTTCCTCATCGACATCTTCATAATCGAAATATTTGTCCATGGACCTTATCCAATCTAGAAGCTCTTCAACATCCAAATTGCCTTCACACATTGGGACCTCTATCTTGGCTCTGGTTCCCAATCTAACAACTTCTCTTAGAAAGCGTTCTTCAACAACATGTTCCCCTGCAGCTTCTTCGGCTTCTACATCTTCACTCTTTGCATCGTTGATGTCTCCAACATAAGGTTCTCTTCTCTGTGATGCTTCCATCGCTTCCAACCTTGCATGAATTTCTTTCATCTCTCTTTCTACAACATGATTAGCTAATGGTGTCTCCCCTCATCTCCTTGGTGGCATTGTGTTGACTGTGTCTTACAAACAGAGTACAACTTCGATTTATTTTTCTCCTTTGCCTAAAATATACAGATGAAAATCAGCTCTGATACCGCTTGATGCAGACCCCCCTTCTCTCCTAAGAGTTGTGTGACCTCCCAGTCTAGGATCAATCAAGAAACTGAGTCTGATTGACTATTCAGTCCCTCAAGGAACTTCAATCAACTGAATAGGCCATATTTTCCTTAAGTTGCAGGTTATATGGAACCCGCGAGCTTCTCCTTAATGCTTTTAAAGCCTTAACATATTTAGGCACTAGCTCTCCTGGGTAAGCCCCTCCCTTTACGTGACCAAGGCTGTGACCAATTTCCTAGTCAAAAGGCACATCACGATTTCGCATATCAAGTCTTTGCATATGAGTCACCTCGACTCTCCCGACTTCTGAAATTCCGACAGGATCCTAACACGTGCTAGCCCCTCTATTATCCTTCACAGATGTGACCTTTCACTATGACTATTCGCCTAACTCTAAAGTCATTTCGTCCACTTGCTCATTCTTTCGAAACCTGAAATTGTGAGTTCTGATCACCAGATCAACACTCCACAATCCCCGCGATCCAATGGTCCTGATCCATTTTTCACATATCAAGACTTTGCATTTCGTGAAGTTGGAAAATTTCTCACCTCCCTTCTCTCGATATACAAACTCCCGATATCTCTTTTTCTTTGAACGAATTCAACAGTCCAGATCCTTCCTCGATCCGATGACTCAGATCAAATTGCGATTTCAGTTTTCACAAATTCCCATAACTCTTACCTCTGAATTCTCGATTTGCAAACTCCTGATGAAACTAGATCTATGATTCATCTCCCTCCTTCGATCAACGACTGTGATCAAATCATGAATTCGTGACACACGAGTTATTACAACTCAACCTTTGACTTATCTGAGTCCTGCATCAACTAAATGTTTGTCTCTCACCATGTTTCCCCCTCAACGATGGATGGATCTGATGATTTCGAAACTTTGTAAATTTGATTCTCCTATACACTTGCAAATCTTTAATGTTAGTGCACTTTACCTTGATCGGATGACTACAATATTTAGGTGCTTAGATTGAACAATTGAGATCCTTTCTTTGCGCTTTGATCAAACAACTGAGATATTTTCTCTGAAACTTAGATCAAATGGTTGATATCTTTCCTCCTCTATGATTTCTCCTTGTTACACAATATTTTGGTCACTCTAATGATGACTTTACAAGCATGTAATCAGGCCCTCAAAATCATCTTTTTCCTAAGAAAAGTGACTACTTTCCTCCCCTACAAGACTACTTTTTAGAAGGACTTCACAGGCTACCCATAGTGTACAGTGTAGGAATCCATGATTTTTGCAGGCTTCTCTATAGTTGGCCTGCGGTATTTCCGCAGGCTGCTATATAGGCAGGGTGTAGTGGAATTTGAAAGCCAAAAGAGGAAATAGGTTCAAGAAGTTTCTAGAAGGGGAATATTCTGGAATGTGAGGTGGCATCCATATGGTTACGATCCTACTGACTTCTTTGATCGGGTGGGATCATCCTCATCCCTTTAACCACTTCAAGTTCTCCTATATAATAATGGGCTTCTCATGGAAAAGGTTAAGCACAGTTAAGCAAAGTTAAGAAAAGGATTGCTGGAAGAATAGGCTAGAGATTGTGTGAAGAATATTATTTCAGTTGATACTTGAGGTCTACATTTGCCCATCAAGCTTTTGAATATCATCTTCATGTAAATCTCGGAACAAGTATATGTGTGTGTTGGAACGAATGACCACTAAAAGGGAACTTGCGACATCAAGGCATTTCGGTTGTATTTTCCACTTTTATTCAATATAATATAGTGATATGTTTCTTTCCCATAAAATTATTCTCATTTTATTACATGACTCCTTGATCACATGTTTAAGTTTTCATTGAATCTATCATAGTTTCTTTCACTTTTCTTGGTTTGTGTCATTGCAAATCTGGTTTCACAAGAGCACCGGAGCGAAGCGGGAACAACAAAGATATAAGGAAGTGATCTCAAAGGTAAGTCATCAATTCCTTCTTTGACACTTAGATCAATGATTGTAATTTAGGGAAAACGACATGTCCTGTCCTATTTCGTTCTAGATCCAGGTGGATCTAGGGAGATTATTTTATGTTTGCATTTACCTATTTATCCTATAACACTCCTCGTTGTCTGGATGCTAATCGGATGGTCCAGATCTCCCTCTCTAATATTACGCTTTCTTAAGACTTAGAATATTTTCAAAGATTCAAAGGATTCGACCTTTGTCTTTCCTACGAGTTAGTTTCTTGGATATTGTCCACACTTCTTGTAAAGTGTTATCCCTTCTAAGCTTGATCTCCTAAAATATTTCAATCTCCCAAGCACTTCTTGATTTTCTGAGAAATTCATCAAACTCGGATCCAAAGATTCTTGAAAAGAATTATTTCCCACCTTCCTAACATTCCTTTGTTCTTGTCGTTCGACTTCTTTACAGAGTCTCTTTAACATTGAGTCGAATTCTGGATCTATGCACTCCTTACAACAGATTATTACACAAGATCAGGATTCTTGCGGACAACTGTGCACACCTTGCAGCAGTCACTTTGCACTACCTGCAAAGGAAATATTATGCTATTTCTTCTGAGCTTTACGGGTCGAAACATACCCTATCAACACACTCCTTGCGGACTGTGTGCACACCTTGCACCAACTCATGAAGAAAAAAAATTTAAATTCTTATGAAAGAATTTCAAAGCTACATACACTCATAGCAAGATTCATTCATTCTTGAAAAGATTACGACAATAATAGGGGAATTGCAAACAATATTCACACCATACATTGGATCAATTTTCCTCTATTATCTTCATTCAAAAATCAAGAAAATGGTTACAGTAAAATTCAAACAACAATCATTGCTCTGATATTCCTTCTTGCTCACAGCTATCATAACCCTCTTTAGGGTGTAGAAAATCTCTCTTTATACAAAGAAAACAAACTAATTGCTATCTAATTGTGGTTACATCAAGACTAGAGTTAACTTCCTAGGTCACACGTTCTTATTCTGTCTACGCACATGATCTTTCCTTTTATTTTTTTCTATCAACTTCAAAATATTTGTAGTGTTGGTTATTATTCGAGACCCTGGATTGGTCCTCAGGCGCTGAGTTGTCCTGCCATGTGTACTTGTTGACAATGCTCCTGCATCAAAGTTTATTCTTGAAAAAATTCCTTTAATTAATGCCTCATTAATTCCTCATTAATGAATTTACATCATTAATACAAGTATATTGAAAGTGGGTCCCTCTCGTTTTTTTAATAAAAGTTTTAATTAAACTTTTGTTTTTTGAAATTTAATTAATTTCCCTTTTTAAAAGAGGATAATTGTGTTTTAATTTTATGGAAGTGAAAACCAACTTTTTATCCATGTAAACCATTTCTTATGTTCTCTTCATCGTTTCATATTCCCAACGATATAAAATTTTCCAAATCTGTCGTTCGGATCTCAAGATATGAGCTTGTGAAGTTGAGTTGTCACGCTGACCCATTAAAATTGAAGCTGACTGATATTTTAATTTTTGAGAAACATATATCAACTTTCAACACTTTAAACCTATAACATCATCTTCTACATTGAAATATGTTTCCAACGGTATAAATTTTACGTGATTTTGACACCCGAAGCCCAATTTATGGCCTTCGAAAGATCAATACTCAGCCATCGTCGATCAAAATTGATGGGAAAATCTCAACCCTTGGAATGATTTATGTGCTTTCCTTCATAAAATTTGACTTTTTGGTTTAAAATTATATCCCACATGCATTGGTATATTATATTATTCATCATATATAATACTAAGTGTTTGATACACTTAGCAAGAAACACGAGAAGAGAAGAAAATATGGAGCTTGGAGGATTCAACGCTTGGAAAATTGTTGAATAAAATAATAATATTTTGGAATCCCATTGTCGTCCACATCATGACCAGTCATTGATGAATCATCCATTCATATACTTACATGTGTCTTTGTAATAACTTTCCACATGTCTCTAATAATAATATTCCATGACTTTTCATGTGTCACAATTCCATGCTTCCATGTGGAATGTTCTTATTGGTTCATGGTTTAAATGGGAAAAACTTTGGAATAATGGTTAAGTATGGGGGAGGAGGTGGAAGAGTAAGTGAAAGGAATATTGTAGGTATTGGAATTAAAGGGAGTAGTTTGTAGGTTGCAGGGACGGGTTGGCGGGTTGGGGAGTGAGGTGAGTAAGGGAGTGAGGGATGGCTGGTATCTGCCTGCCCGTGAGCCATATTAATTTGAAAAACGTTTAAGTAGGGAGAGGGTAAGGATATGAGAGGGGGAAGGGGTAATTTGTAGGTGGGAAGGTAAATTTTAATGAGTCTGTGATTCCATGATACAAAATTATACTAAGTGTTGAGGAATGGTCAGTCAGACTCATGTGCAAGTGTGTAATGTCCCCACTCTGGGACATCGTCACAGTGTAGAGACTTATGTTGACCAAAGTAGCCAGATGGATGTTATAGCGAGTACAGGGGTATTTGAGAGGCATTTTGGGGTCCATATTGCATTGATCATCATATTCCATCATTATGAGCCATTCCACACAGGTTGGCTTTGGTTTCGTTGCATTCCGACGATTTCCATGATTTTGACTATTTTGAGCTATAAGTTAATTGAAATCACTTAAGAGGTCATTTTGGGCACATTACTTGGATGAACCTCTCAGTGTAATATCTCATTGGAATTAGGAGGAGAAAAACTACAGGATGGGATGGCTAGAAGTGACTTTCAGTGGCCACAAAAGCCACAACGAGAGATAAGGAGCTTTTCAAAGGTAAAAAGGTTAATTAATTAATTAATTATTAATAAAATGAAAGTCACTTTGGAGGACAAGGTGAGACAAAAGTATAAAATAAAGGCAAGGGCCTCTTCTCATTCATTCATGTATGTTTATCTTTTGATTTCTGGCCTCTAGCTAGTGAGCCCAACATTGGGGGTTTTGAGGGTTTTGACATAACAAACCCTAGAGGACGATTCAGTGGTGAAAGATTCCACCTAGCTTGTCCCAAGCTTGGTCTCAGAGATGAAATACTCTCCCACACCATTCTAGTTCCAGATCTACTCAGTTGTAGGAGGATTCCACATCATTTTCTTGTACATATAGAGAGAGGGCGCACCAGTTGGGGGTTTCCAACAAGGGGGGCGCACCATTCATTGAGGAGGGATTCATCCTAGCTAAGGAGAAGGGATTCTGGGAATTCCAGGTATTGGGTTTCCTTTGCAGGTGTCTTGGCATCATTCTTGGTGGTTTTCCGGAGTCTTTCAGTGGAGGATCAATTTGTATTAAGAGTGGGACGTTTTCCCAAGAGGAAGGCACGCCATTATTTGGAGGGTAGCTAGATCCAAGGATCTAGCAAGTATTTGAGGATTTGAGCACTTGGGTTCTCATTGCAGCGTCCTGATCTATCATTGTGGAGAGTTTCAGAGCACTTGAAGGCCTCCTTCATCAAGGCCGAATTATCTAGGGCTTCAGTCATCTAGTGGGGCGCACCATTCAGTGGAAGAGTTCAGATCTACAGAGGTTGAGAGGGATCTTGGAGATTCGAGCACCTAGGTTGTTCTTACCATCACCTGATCTATCGCTTGGCATCTTTCTGGAGGTGATTTGATGTCTTTGGCACCAGGGCCGAATTGTTGAGGAGCTTTAGTTATCTAGCAAAGCGTGGCATCTTCCTACAGTGAGGGGTTTGGCACTTGGCATAGGTCTTCATCTCTTATCCATCCTTTGGAGGCTTATTTTGTATTGTCGGGAGAATTTTGTAGCAGCTCATACTTGTTATCCATTGTCTATCATCTTGGCCATCTGTTGAGCATTCCAGATCGGCATCTCCATTGTAGCAGGTTCTTCTATTTTATGAATAAAGAAGATTTGAGATGTTTTGGCTTGTGTATCATATTGCATATGGTTGAAGTATGTTTCATGATTGTCTATTCTTGTTATTTGCTGCATACACACATATAAACACAAGTAAAAAAATAGATCAACAAACTATTTGACGAAATACCTCACTCAGAAAAAGTTTTAAAAAGACACCAAAACAGTGATGATCCTTACATAATGGCTTGGGATCATTACAGTGGTATCAGAGCTTAGATTCCTACTAGCCAGTGGGAATTAGCACATGTATGCAGAACCATAGAGGGGTCTTCCATAATAAGAGATGAATATTGGGGATTTTTCTAGAGAGACTGTATGTCGTAGATGGGAATATTTCTACGACCTTAGTGAGAAAACTAGGGCTCAAATAACATTCCAACAGTATTTATCCATGAAAAATCCTAGGTGGAGCATAGATGAGATTACATTCTGGGTCAAAAAGGAAATGGAATACATGGAATGGGAGGAAGCACAGAGAAACCCCACACCCATTAGGAGCATGCAACTTTGCTACAGTTGCAAGGTGCCTTGGGAACCATATCATAGGTGTAGGGGTAAGGGTAAGAAGCATATCATTGAGGTACACTATGATCGTGATGATGAGGATTCAGAGCAGTCAGATGATGATAGTGACTCTGGCACAGAGGCTAGTGATGGTGACTCTACTTTAGAGGATAGTGATGATGACTCTTGCACAGGGGCTAGTGATGCTTGCATGCTTGAGGAGGATGATGACCCTTGTGTAGTGGATAGGCAGCTGGATGGACAGGACGATGGCACTAGTGTATTAGTAGACATATCACATACCATTGATGACCTTACGCCTCAACAGAGGGGTGACACTAGTGAGGAGTCACATGTGTTATCACCTAGAGATGATGAGATTCCTATGGGGGCCATGACACATCTGACACCTGTTCAGACACCCATGATAGCCACGTCACATGAGGAGATCAGTGGCATGTCAGGTATGATGGATGAGCCTAGTGTGAGGGATGCACACCATGGATAGGTAGACCCACAGATCCAGGAGGAGGTACAGGATGTACATGTAGTTGACACCACACATACAGGTCAGTCAGAGGAGATGGAGTCATAACTATTGGGGACTCCAGTGGTTGAGCAAATGGAAAAGGTTGACATGTGGATGGAGCACTTACTTCTAGGATCAGATTGCATGGATGAGGATGCACTCTTTAGTATTCAGGATGATCATAGCATGTGTCTGGATACATCCATATGGGATACAGGCGCAGATGATAGTAGCAGGTTGAGTGCATAGGAGGATATGGCTGCTCATACACGATACAATGTGATTCAGGGGGAGATAGCACCTAGTGATGGGGTGCAGTGGCATATAGGAGTACCCAGTAGCACAATAGACAGTGGATAGTTCAGCACATCTTCTTATAAGGAGGGTGTTTTTGGGGATTCTAGAGTTGGCACTAGCAGTGAGGGGCCTAAGATGGCACCTCAGTATGACCATGATCAAGAGTCACACCACCTAGCAACACAGTTGAGAGTTAGTGAGGCTATGATCATGGAAGTCATTAGACGTATTGATGACATGCATGTAGTGATGACATATGACTATAGGAGAGAATCAGTGGCACAGGGTAGCTCAGAGGGAGGATTCTCCATGGATGATTTTCACACTCTCTAGGAGAGAGTGACTATGATGAGGACTGACTACCAACAGTTTTTGATAGACATGGACTACCTACTGGGGATTGGCGAGTTGTAACACAAGGCCCTAAGGGGGTAGGAATTGGAGGTAGACCGACTACTCATGAGTTGGACATCACTCGAGGATTCTTGAGAGGCACACAGACAACCCTTCAAGAATTGGAGTCTAGATCAGATGAGCTTCTTGAGGAGATCCATCAGAGATCCACTTCACCTATCCTGGTGGACACCCTGATATATCCTTCGGTCACATGGTTAGAGGATGTTGGTGGTCTAGCAGAGGAGAACCAGTTGATGGGGGACACTTCCATTTGTTTCTTGGGAGTGGTTGATCTCCATATAGGGATTGATCTAGTCGTACGCCCAAAATCTGTGATGCAGCATGAGTTTGCAAGAGATGATAGGAGTATGCCGGAGCATACAGTGGTGAGTGATAGCTCACAGATACATGCTGAGATATATGGTGGGATTCATAGGGGTGTACTGCCTGGCAGGGAGGAGACACACTTAGGGGAGCATGCAGGTGCCACTCCTTTGTAGCAGCATATGGTTGTGAGATCTCACCTTCACCATCTCAGTAGTTACCTGGGTGATGGGATATGGAGAGTGGTTTACTAGTAGTTGGAGAAGTTCCTTCTGATTGTACCTAATGATTGGGGTTTAGTGATGACTACAAGCAAGCATTTATCATGGATACCAATGGACGAGCTTTGGATCGAATCCTTGGGATTGACCAAAGCATGTGATGCCTTCCAGTCCTATAGTCAGCTGCAGATATGTCTGTTACCCTTTTCTGACACATTTATCATGGACAACAGCATGAGGAGGATATCATATGAGCATAGAGGGATCCTACCGGTGATTAGTCTTAAACAAGAGCAGTTAGAGGAGATTGGAAGCGATAAACTTCCAACTTTACCATGGGATATGGGTGTTCATTTGGCTAGCAGGATGTCTGACTACATGGTGACCCAGGTTGCACCAGAGAACCACAGACTCCACCAAGGGTCGGTTTGGAGTGGGTCTGCAGGGATTTGTCTGATAGAGAGAGGCAGTTTTTCACTCTTGGCCATCATGATAGGATGTGGAGATGGCTAGACAAGTACTTATTTTACAAATATTTCCTTACAGGTACAGTTTCTTGACAGCAGGTACAATGGTCACAGGGATTTCATCTTGAGGATCCAGAAGTGGAGGATCCAGTATACATATAGGGAGCAGTCAGGTAGGGCCATCATAGTACAGTGTCAGCATGGGGATCTTCGAAAGAGGCTATCATGGGACACAGGGATTGTAGGGATGCACATTTCACTGACTGACAGAGGCGAGTGGACCATTGTAGGGGAAAGTTGTTCTAACTTTCCATTTAGCTTTAGTGTTGAAGGGAGCACAGTGCTTAAGGGTGTCTCATGGAGATCTTGCATCACCTCAGTCAGGCATCAGCATGTGCAGTTGATGGAGGCCGTGTGGATCTTGGTGGAGATTTGGAGTATGGACTCATTTCAAGATGAGGCCATGTGTCATGTGCAGGAGGTTCACAGGGTTGATATCTTTCAGGACTACACTTCACAGAGTATTGCAATTCACTTCCTGATATGGGATCCATGGGGTGCAGTATACTATTGTTCGCCTTTCGATGGGTTCTACTGTGTATCCCACGGGTGGACATGGGATCCTGGTATTTTACTTAGAGGGATTTGGGTATTGCTTGAGGAAAAACAATTTTCTAGCAAGGAGGACTGTAATGTCCCCACTTTGGGACATTGTCACAGTGCAGAGACTTATGTTGACCAGAGTAGCCAGATGGATGTTATATCAAGTACAGGGGTATTCGAGAGGCCCAGATTGCATTGATCATCATATTCCATCATTATGAGCCATTCCACACAGGTTGGCTTTGGTTTCGTTGCATTCCGACAATTTCCATGATTTTGACTATTTTGAGCTATAAGTTAATTGAAATCACTGAAGAGGTCATTTTGGGCACAT
>SNQJ01S0036832.1:121934-143319 GCA_010110895.2 Picea sitchensis
TTTTGGGCACATTACTTGGAGGAACCTCTCAGTGTAATAGCTCATTGGAATCAGGAGGAGAAACACTACATGATGGGATGTCTAGAAGTGACTTTCAGTGGACACGGAAGCCACAAGGAGAGATAAGGAGATTTTCAAAGGTAAAAAGGTTAATTAATTAATTAAATTGATTTAATTAATTAATTAAATATTAATAAAATGAAAGTCACTTTGGAGGGACAAGGTGAGACAAACGTATAAAATAAAGGCAAGGGCCTCTTCTCATTCATTCATGTATGTTTATCTTTTGATTTTTGTCTTCTAGCTAGTGAGCCTAACATTGGGGTTTTTTAGGGTTTTGACTTAACAAACCCTAGAGAATGATTCGGTGGTGAAAGATTCCACCTAGCTTGTCCCAAGCTTGGTCTCAGAGATGAAATCCTCTCCCACACCACTATAGTTCCAGATATGCTCAGTTGCAGGAGGATTCCACATCAGTTGCTTGTACAAATAGAGAGAGGGTGCACCAGTTGGGGGTTTCCAACAAGGGGGGCACACCATTCATTGAGGAGGGATTTGTCCTAGCTAAGGAGAAGGGATTCCAGGAATTCTAGGTATTGGGTTTCCTTTGCAGGTGTCTTGGCATCATTCTTGGTGGTTTTCCAGAGTCTTTCAGTCGAGGATCGATTTGTATTGAGAGTGGGACGTTTTCCCAAGAGGAGGGCGCACCATTATTTGGAGGGTAGCTAGATCTAAGGATATAGTAGGTATTTGAGGATTTGAGCACTTGGGTTCTCATTGAAACGTCCTAATCTATCATTGTGGAGAGTTTTAGAGAATTTGGAGGCCTCCTTTATCAGGGATGAATTATCTAGGGCTTTAGTCATTCAGTGGGGCGCACCATTCAATGGAAGAGTTCAGATCTACAGAGCTTAAGAGGGATCTTGGAGATTCAAGCACCTGGTGTTACCCATGATTTTGGTTGTTATGATGATGTATTGATGATGGTGTACTCAGGCTCTTCATAAGAACTTTCTCCTGAGAAAAGTTACTTTCATCTCTTCCTAGAAAACTCATTTTTGAAGAGGGTTCGCAGGTTGCTAGTATCCCAGGGTGCGAGAATTCCTGATTCTTGCAGGCTGCTTTAAGCCAGGGTGCGAACTTCTCGCACTGTGTTGAATAGACAAGGTGCGAACTCTTCCTAAAGCATGGAAAAAGGTGAATTCTCACTGTTTCTAGAAGGGAATCTTCTAGAAGAATGGGTTGGCATTCGAATGGTTATCCTTGTATTGGATTCCCTGATATTGTGGGATCATTCTTATCCAAGTAACTATCTCATTCTCTCCTATATATTGAGGTAATTCTCATGGAAAAGGTTAAGCAAGATTCATTGGAGAATTGGTAAAAGAATTGTGTGAAGGACTTAGCTTGAACAACAGCTTGGAGACTCTAACAAGTCTATCAAGAGGATTTGATCTTCTTCATACAAGGATTGAGCAAGTGTGTGTGTTGGAGCCAAGAGACATCGAAAGGAAGCTTGCGACATCAAGGCAATTAGGTTGTAATCTTTACTTTCAATCAATAGGATACAATGGCATGTCCCTTTCCCATAAAGCTATTCTCACTTTATTGTGTAATTCCTTGATCATACACATAAGTTGACTGTTGAATATATTTTTCTATCTTCACTTTGGTTGGTTTGTGTTGTCTTGGTCTCGACCTCATGAGAGCACCGGAGTGAAGCGGGAGTAACAGAGACCCTAGGAAGTGATATTAAGGTATGTTACTTGTTCCTTCCTACTAGCTAATTCAATGGTCAAAACTTAGGGAAAGAGTCATGTCGTGTCCTGTTTTTTTCTAGATCCAGGTGGATCTAGGGAGATCTGTTAGTGTATGCACCTACCGATTAGTCCAATAACACCTAGGTTGTTCCTACCATCACCGGATCTACTATTTGGCATCTTTCTGGAGGTGATTGGATGTCTTTGGCACTAGGGATGAATTGTTGAGGAGCTTCAGTTATCTAGCAAAGCATGGCATCTTCCTACAGTGAGGAGTTTGGCACTTGGCATAGGTCTTCATCTCTTATCCAGCCTTTGGAGGCTTATTTTGTATTGTCGGGAGAATTTTGTGGAAGCTCATACTTGTTATCCATTGTCTATCATCTTGGCCATCTGTTGAGCATTCCAGATTGGCATCTCCATTGTAGCAAGTTCTTCTATTTTATGAATAAAGAAGATTTGAGATGTTTTGGCTTTTCTATCATATTGCATATGGTTGAGGTATGTTTCATGATTGTCTATTCTTATTATTTTCTTCATACACACATATAAACACAAGTAAACAAATAGATCAGCATACTTTTTGACGAAATACCTCACTTAGAAAAAGTTTTAAAAAGACACCAAAATAGTGATGATCCTTGCATAATGGCTTGGGATCATTACAAAGAGGAATGAAATACTTTGGAGCTCAACACCCGTGACAAGGCTGATGGTCGAGATGTAGATCACAGAACTTGGGGTGCAAAGTGAAGGTCACGAAAAATGGAGGATGAGAGCTCGAACCCACGAACACTGAAATGTGACTAAGTATGGAAAGAGAAATGTTGAGTGAAAATTCTAAGTATGGTAGAATTGTAATATAGGAGAGGAGAGGAGAAACTTAGAAATATTTTTCAAAATCAGACCACTAGACAAGATCTTTAGTAACTTAGGCATACATAAACATATTTTTGATCCAAAAAATGTGTGGTGAACCTGAGATTGAGGGCTACAAAATGAAATTATAAAAGTTCAAAATTTTCTTCTTTTGATATCAAGGTTTTTATGAATCCAAGAGAAGGATAATATAGATGACCAAATTTTGGTCAACAACTGGCTCCAACTGCGAGATAGTGACCCCCTGTGGCTTGCTGAGAACACCATAATCTCAAGACCAGATGCCTTCTCCATTGGGCTATGGAGTCATCTTCAAAATACAATCTTGCAATTCCTCTTCTTTCATGGAGTTTTCTTCAAAACTCAATATAAATATTGCCTTATTGTGCAAAACTTGAACTGAGAAATAAAATATGTATATACATAATCTACCTACCCTAACTTACTTGAAATAAAGGGGCACCTTAGGAGTAAGCATATTTCCAATGGAGCCATTCAAGCATTGATATGATTTCTGGAATGAACTCCAAAATTATGAGATATGTTGGGACTTGTACCAATGAGTCAAGGGCACTCTCAATATGTACTGGAGAAAAATTATACCAAGTATGGTGAAGACTTGACTGCTTTTTTTGGCCAACAATGCTCTGGAACCATAATTCAATGAAATCAATTCTTGGTTTCTCAAGAATACTATTGTCTTTGGTTGGCTAAGGATTTTTCAATAGAAGAATGCATTCATCCTTTTCCTTATTTCCAACCACTTCCAAGGTTCTTGATTCATAAAAAATTTCTTGAAAAAACTCTTCTTTCTTGTAAATGTCATCTTTCTCGTCATTCTTCTCAAGATTCATTTCTTCCATCAATTCTTCTTGTTGCAAGTTCTCTTGTGATGCTTCATCATGTATTACAAGGCTCAAATCTTCTTGTGTACTTGGTGGAGGCTCCTCAATTTCATTCTCAAATTTGTTGCTTGAAATATCTTCATATGGAGTATATAGGAGGCTGAAAATTTCTTCTTGTAATTTAGAATTTTCATCTTCATCTTCAACAAAATGACTTGACTTAAAAATTGCATCCACTCTTTGATTAGATTATTCTTCAAAATTGGTCATTTTGTTATCTTTCTTCCATATGGGAGAGGATGGATGGGCAACAACATTTAAAACATCAACAAAAACATATGAATGCACCTTTAGGATGAACGTTTCGGCAAATGAATATTCTAACACATCCCAACTAGTAATAGAGTTAGGCATTAATGAACTATAACATTCAAGAGCATCCTCTCAAAGAGTTTTTAGGAATAATCTAAATGTGAAATTGTCTTCAGTGAAGTTGAAAACATAACATGTACCTTTAAAATTAATTAAGTGTTTCCTTGCATCTTTTGAAGCATCCCCAAAGAATGTAGAAAAAAATTCAATAGGAATATTGGGCATTTGAAAGTCTACTTCTGGTAGATTTAAAGGGGTATTTTGAAATCACCTCCTTCTTTGATTATTTATCCCTTTTTCTAAGTCTTGCAAAGCTATTGATGGGATTTATGAGGAATATAAAGAAGCATTATTTCATGAAGGAAACCCTTCATTTTGAATTTTTTCAATGGATTTTCCAGGGAGTTCATTCTCCCAAATCTTTGGTGCTTCTCTTTTCTTTTTTAAATTACAAAAAAGGTGATCCATGCTTAAAATAAGTAGCAATTTTCTTGAATATTATTCTCGAAACTTTGAGATATGGAGATTTATGGCTCTTCAAATATTTTAAAAATAAATCGTTCCCTAGTGGAGTCACCAAAAATGTTGACACTTGAATCCATCAGGACCGAAACGAAAACCTCACGAGGACATTAGTCCCCCTTCATTTTTAGAGAGGTGCTACTCCTCTTGGACTAAAAGATATATTTGTGATATCTTGGATTATGATAATGCTAGGAAAAAAAACCTAAATATTTGTTTCTTGAGATTGTGAAATAAGATGGTTCTTCAATAACTTGATCATAATCTTTATGTGTAGCAAAAGAAAAGAGTGAAGGAGGGCTTCAACATCAGAATTAAATTGTGATCAACATCACACAAAATCTTCTTAACAATATATAAATACATCGATATCTTCTTCATAGGAGATAATTATTTGATCATCTCAAATAATTTTAAAAGATTACTACAATCAAGATCAAAAGAGAATTTGATAGGTCAACCTCAAATACTTTATATTCTAAAAAAAAGGTTACAAAGCACAATTGAGATCAACCTCGAAGAAATTCTTTGTGGATTTTTATTTATGAAAGATTCTCTTCATTACAAAATACTTGAAAGCCATATAGGTGGCTTCAATTACTCCATGATCATATAAGAAAAGATTTTAGAATAATATAAGAACAACACTCAACAACTCAACCTTGTGCCCAAAAACTATGACAAGTGGTGTAGAAGAATATATATAAAAAAAAATGAATAAAATGAAGATTTATTTCTTTTGATCAGAAGATCGATTGTGTATCCATGGTTGTACCATATTCTTCCTCTGTTCTTCTTCCCTGCCCCTTTGAAAATACTAATTCTTGGACCTTTTGATGAAGCCTCTCTTTTCTTTTTAAGAAGAGATTTTCTAACTACTTGAGTAGTTAGGGTTTCTCCCTTCTAGAAATTCTCGTACAAGTCTCTTCTTGAAACATTTACTTTTATTGATGCCTCATTAATTCCTCATTAATGAATTCACATAATTAATACAATTATATTGAAAGTGGGTCCCTCTCCTTTTTTTAATAAAAGTTTTAATTAAAATTTTATTTTTTGAAATTTAATTATTTTCCCTTTTTAAAAGAGGATGACTATGTTTTAAGTTTATGGAAGTGAAAACCAACCTTTTATCCATTTAAACCAATTCTTATGTTCTCTTCATCGTTTCATCTTTCCAACGATATAAAAGTTTCCCAAATCCGTCACCCGGATCTCAAGATATGAGCTCGTGAAGTTGAGTTGTCACGCAGAAGGGTAAGTGAAGGGAAGATTGTAGGTAGCTTAAATCAAGGGGGTATTTTGTAGGTTGTGGGGATGGGTTGGGGAGTGAGATGAGTAAGGTATTGAGGGATGATTTGTTTCCACCCACCTGCGAGCTATATTACTTTGAAAAAAGTTTAAGGAGACGGTAAGGATATGAGAGGGGCTGGGGGTAATTTGTAGGTGGGAAGGTAAAGGTGAATGATTTTGTGATTAAAAATTAGACTAATTGTTGAGGAACGATCGATCAGAATTGTGTGAAAGAGGAATGAAATACTTTGGAGCTCAAAACCCATGACAAGGTTGATGGTCGAGATGTAGATCACATAAATTCCGGTGCAACGTGAAGGTCATGGAAAATGGAGGATGAGAGTTTGAACCCACGAACATTTAAATATGACTAAGTATGGAAAGAGATATGTTGAAAAGAAATTCTAAGTATGGCATAATTGTAACATAGGAGAGGAGAGGAGACACTTATAAATATTCTTGAAAATTGGACCTTTGGACAAGATCTCGAGTAACTTAGGAATACAAAAACATATTTATGATCCGAAAAATGTGTGGCGAACCTCAGACTGAGGGCTACAAAATGGACTTATAAAATTTCAAAAATGTCTTATTTTGATATCAAGGATTTTATGAATCCAAGAGTAGGAAAATATATATGAACAAATTTTGGTCAACAACAGGAGATACAAATTCTTTTTGGTGTTGATACACCGAAGCCCAACCTTTCTCGGATCACTAATACACCAAAGTTCATGCACCGACACCTAAATAGGATTACCCCACCAATACAAAAACAAAATAAACCCTTCTGACCCTTTATGCATCAATAATAAAATAGACCTCGAGTGTTGATACATTGGCACATATATTTCCTTCCACCTACAATACGTTGGCACTCATAAAGGCTTCCATTTCCAATGCACCAACGACCAAATGATTCTCCTTCATTGATACATCGATGGGTTCGACTCTCTCTCTCTCTCTCTCTCTCTCTCTCTCTCTCTCTCTCTCTCTCTCTCTCTCTCTCGATTAAAATGGTCAAATCACTCCTAAAGTTTCCACTGGGACATTAGAAAAACTCTGTTTAACCATGTTTTTTCCCCATTCAATTACCTTTATTTCATGGGTTTGATAGAGAAAGATCCAATCCTCCTCACAATGACATTCATGCTTCAATAACTCGTTGTTCAAACACTCTGACCTCTCATTAAGGTATATATAATCCTCCTCTTTACACCCTTTTGTATTTCTTTCCACATTGATTTCAAGTTTAAAAAATAAAAAAAGGGGTGAGAGATGAGAAAATAGAATATCCCTTCACATGCTCTATTTCTTTCCCCAAAAAAATTTAGAATCTATTTCAAAATCAAAATCACCCACAATTTCATGCTTGCATAGTCAATGAGTTTCGGGCTCATCTAGTCGGAATCAATAGAACTATCCCTCGCACCACAACATTAGATTCAAAACCTCTACAGGTCTTCCCTCCTCATGGCCCTGTAATATTGTTAAAACCTTTGTTCCCTCAAACACTTGAATAAAAACTAACCCCTCCCTTTCTTCCTTTAATATTTTCTTAGAACCAGGGTGGAAGAAGGAGTTTTGAAACTAGAGCATGCAGAACCAGGAAAACCTACAAGAGAGAAAGTTGTACCATCATACCAAAATAGGTTTCCTCCGTCAATACAACCTTTATTGGTGGAGAAACCATATTCATGATGATTCCCCCCCCAAAAAAACTACAAACCTCTAATATAGAGTCTTCTTTAAACAAATAACTCCAATCGAATTATCCCTCATCTCACAAATATCTATTCTACATGAAATACAAGAGATACATCACTTTTTTTATTCTTGTTATTTGATTTCTCTTGAACTAATGTCAAAAATTTTCTATTGTGATTTAACTTGTTACTAGAAGGTCTAGTCATGTCTCCACCTAGAAAATGATCCTACAACCCATAGAATACTCCCATTGAAGAGGTTCCCATTTTCAAGGATAAGGAGGAAAAATATATTGATACACCGAGGGTGGTCTATGATGATACTAAGTGCCTCATCAATAAAGAGACCACATTCAAATGGGGGAGATCTACCAAATGTCCAATAACTAAACCTTCCCCTAACTTCTAGAACAAGATATTGATATTTAGGTATACAGGGTCATCAAGAAATCTAAGCTATATAAGATGGTAGCTCATGCAATAGTTCCCCCTTGTGCATAAGATATCTCATGGATAGTAAATCATGTTGATTTGGAAAGTAGATATACAGTCTATGGAAAAGGCCATCCAGTTTGTTATTTCTAACCTTTTACGATCATTGTATTTTATTATTTAGTAGAGGGATAAAACATCTTGGATGATGATTTGGTGAAGGATTTTACTCATAGTCCTATGGACCTCTTAAAGGACTAGTACAAGCCTGGAAAACATTTCAAAATCAGGACTTCAAACAAGTATCCTACAAATTCTCTACGGATATTGTATCAATATGTAGTGGCAATGTTGTGTAGGCTCTATGGGAAACCATACACACATAATTAAAAATATCTTGGGTTCCTCTGATTTATTATATTACATCCTTAGGGTCGTCATTAAACTGGGAAGAAATTTGATCCTTGATGCTAAAACAATCACTTGTTGTTTCCAAACACATAGCTCCAAGAAAGTTTCCTAGTTTCCACATGTCATCTTATTTTCTTTTAATGTCCCCAACTAGGATGGGTGGAAATATTATGTTTTCTATCCAAATTATTGTTTCTCTTTGTGTAATTTTGTTGAACACTTTATATTAGGGTTGCTAGAATGTTCTTACAACAATTTTCATATGTCTCAAGAAGGGATGATTTTAAGGATGGAAATTTATTTTAAAATGTAGAAACCTTGGTGAGTCTTACTAATCCTTCATATGCCAACTATAAATGATTGGTGATATTTTTGTAAAAATATTCAAATTTCTAAGGATTTTATATAGTTTTTATAAATTTTTGGCAATTTTTAAGGTAAAATAATTTTATCCTATAGAATTTGGGTGAATCATTTTTAAAATAGCGAATCTCGTTTTTGGAAAAACCATGGAAAATTAGCCCATGAAAAAAATTTAGCCCCTAAAATTATCCTTGGTCTCAAGGTTATGAATATTTCCAAACATATTATATGCACCCATTACACAAATAATAGAGAAGATAACCATGGCATCTTATTATGGATTGAAAACCCAAATCACAACAATACAAAGATATGTTTTTTCTATAACAACAACTACTAGATCCCTCCTAAACACTTAGATCTAATGGTTGCTAGGTAGCTGCAGCATCTACTAACAAAAAATAAAGAAACCTAGTAATGGTGCCAAAACATCCTCAAGAATTTATGTGTCCTCTCCTGGACCATCAAAACCTCAATGATGTGGCACTGATTTGATCCTCAAACACCTCCTACAATACTGTGGTCACCCATACCAAAGAAATTTGATGTCATATCGTGAAGGTCCTCTTGGGACAGGACTAAAAAGACATGAGGCCTCATGTGATGATGTTGGACAACCAGAGGGGCCTCATGGGACACCCTATGCTCAACCCGCGGGGCTGACTCCTGGTATGGATTTCCTGGAACCCTCTATCGCACTTGCAAAGAACTAGGATCAACCTCCTCTAGAAATTTCCATACAATATTCTACGCAAACCAATCTTCCTCCTGCTACAAACCAAACCACAAAGTTGAAGCTACAATGGAAATCCTGGATGAATTTCCCTCTTTTCCAGTCTCCAATGGAAATATTGGGTGGATTCATCTCTTGTCTAGCTAGGGTGGATATTGCAACACCAAAACAAAACCAATGGTGGAAGGGTTTTTTCTAAACCGTAACGAAACAATGGTTCCAAGAGAACTTCCAAAATGAGAGATTAATTCATAATCCAAAGTGAGGCTCTACCCATCCTTTTATCCCTTTTCCATGCCTTCTAGAACTTTCCCTTTCTGATGAAATCAAATGTAACCCTTATCTCATTTTTTACTAAATCAAATATGACCCTTATCCCCATGTTTATTTCACTTTAGGATTAAAATTCAATTTTAATAATAGATAAGTAACTTTCATTTTAAATAAATAACATCTCCTAAATAAGTGACTTTAAATAACCCCTATTAACTCCCTTTTTCTTCACTAACAAGCCACAAAAGTCATTCCAACGACGAACAAGGGAATCCAAAAATGAGGATATGACATTGCTAGACATGATGTATGTGATCCACGCATAACCAAGGATGGTTTGGGCATGGAAGTTGAATTATCCTCCAATTCATATCTACTGCAAAGTTCTATGGGAGAATAAGTATTGATTCGAGTACGAGAAAATTTGTGAAGAGTTTCTAATTCCCCTGTACTAACTCTTATTTCACTCATCGACACCATGTATGACTAACAAAGCTATGGCCATTATAGGGAGAGTGGGTGATTGATACCTTATCAAGTACAAAACTTACATCATGGTTTACAAAACCATGAAATCCCCTCATTTTCTTCCTAAATTTGTCCTGAAAAGGATGGTTTTGTAGGAATTCTCTTATCAGACAATGATACATGGAGTAGGTGCATGTGTGTGCAGAGGAAAGAAAGAAATATGGCCACCTCTGTTGCTCTGGATAGGTTCATACTCATTCAAATAAATCAAAGAATCCTAGGCATAGTTTAACACCTTGGCTTCATTCCACTTTGGAGAGGAAATATTCCGCAAACATGACCCCTCAAGAGTCATCGGTATGCACTACTATTAATGCAAGTATAGATTGACTTATGAGTTAGAAACCTAGGAGGAAGAATAAATCCATTGGAGAGATATAACTTATGATGATGTAGTCATCAGAATAGGAAGAAACTCTCAACACAAGGGAAGAATAGAGGGAAGAAAAAGAGTTATAGAAGTGCAAGAAAAGAGGAAGGAAGAGGAAATTTGGTTAAAAGTTGAAGTAGAGAAAAATAATATAGAAGAGGAAGTGGCAAAAGAAGAAATAAAAAAAAAAAAGAATAAAATCAAAAGAATAAATAATGGGAGGAAGAGGAGAGAAAGAGAAAAGAAATAGAAGTTGTTGAAGCAACAAAAAAAGAGGAGAAAGAGAAAACAAAAGAAGAAGAATTTGAGCATAAAACATGGAAAGGAGAAGAAAAACAGAAGTAGTAGTGGAAGCAACAATGAAAGAAGAAGCACAGTGAAAGAAGGAAGAGGAGGGAATGAAAAGGAATCAAGAGGAGGAACAATCCCAAGATCCTATCGATAAAGATGTCCTAGGGTCATATACAAACATTATTTTCACTAGAGGACGCTTCCCTCTTGGTGAGTTGGGGTTGGTAACTTTCATGCCTTCAAAAGATAGAAAGGTAGTACACCAAAGCTCTTTCAAATTCGATAAATACCCAGGTATAATTTCACAACAAAAGGTGAAGAAATTACTAGTAATTGGGATAGCCCTTATATCAATCATCACTGAGACAAAAGTGGTTGAGAACATATGATATGATCTTGTAGCCATAGCTTCGACTAGTGTATTCTTCAATCAAGACTATGAACAAAATTTGAAGAATGTATTGCAAGAATTGGAAGAGGCTAAAGAAATGATAAGGACACTAGAGGAAGAGTTGTAGTTTTACAAAGGTGATCAAACAAGCATCTATGGGTTCATAAAGTGTGGTAAATTTGTAAGATACAAAATTCACAATCTGGCCAAGGACATATATGCATGACTACAAATCTTCTAGACAAAAACCACTGAAATCAAGGAGCAATTAGACAAATTCCAAGCTAAGAATAGAGAATTCATTGATATCAGGGATGGTATAGAAAAAATAAATTAATGGGAATCTAACAACCTAAATGCTCCAGAATATTTTCTCTAGATGACCAATTGGGAAGGCAATCTAAATTACGTTTCCCTAGATAATTGTCAACAGGCAGATGAGAAGCTAGAAAATGAGTTGAAATCTTTTGTTGCAACATGCACCAAGCTCCATAAAGTTTCCTTTACACTATATTTTAAGGGCCATTTTCCTTGAATTGAATATTTAGGCTAGCTAAAGTTGGATGAATATGTTTTCACAAATCTCGAGGAAAATATGCAAGCAATGGAGAGAGATTCCAAGAAACTACTTATAATATCTAGTGTAGAAATAGATTGCCACCTCATGATACCTCCACGAACTCAAAATACAATAAAATATTTCATGGTAAATCTCACAAGGGACATGGTTACTCTCTCTCAACACTCAATATCTCATGAGGTTTCCCTAGATTCCTTGCTATAGAAAATGATTATTTCCATTTAAGGTTATCACGAAGCATGAACAATCTACATTAAATACAAGGACAAAGGGAAGAGAAAAGATTAAAATTTGAATTTTCAAATATCATGATTTAATTTGTTGATTGCATCATTTAAAAATGGAATTAAGATAGTGAAGAGTTTTTTTTTTTGTAACCGCTACTTGAGGAATGCAAGAAGTCACAAGGAGAAATTACCCAAGGAAGTTATATAAACCACAAGATAACCATTTTTAAAATGCTCTTCAACTTTGTAATTTTGGAGAAACTAATTTTTCTGAAGATAATATTGAGAACCCCTTAGGGCCATTTTGATAGAGATAAATTGTTGTGCTTCCTTGTAGTCTTTTACTGTGAAATTATTCAAGTAAAATTTTGGTTGTTCTGAAGCATTGTAAGAGTTGTCTTTTTCATAACTAGACTTTTCTATTTTGAATAGATATCCTTTGTAGTTACCAGTTTTCTCTTTTAATAAATAATTCTGAGATGATGAGCAGATTTATATGTACATAGTAATAGTTAATACTTATATGATTATGCCTTCATATGTATATGTTATTAATCTTTGTCCCTTTTTACAACCATCTAAATGAAATATTTATGCAAGGATTATTAATGATTAGGTGTGTTCATTTGTTAACTTTAGTACTCCTATATAGGATATGATAGAATATGTTTCCTTTTCAACAATTATCTTAGGTTTTGTTTGCATCCCTTCACATTAAACCACTCACATACCTTCACCCCCTAGTAATGACATTCGGGTAGGAATCCACATGGGTCTCCTAATACAAACAATGTGAAGTCTAATTGGGACATCATATGGAGGAGTAACCCTTTCTATTGAAGGTCATTTTAGTTTCATCAACACTGCACCACAATATTTGGATTCCATGGTTGAAAGAGAGACTACCTTAATCTTCTTTGTAGTGCAATCTTTTTCTTTGAATTTAATTTAGTTATATGTTGTTATTATTGAGGGAATTTTGGTTACAAGAATGACCCAGTTGCTTGATAGATACATCTATGGATGATGTGATCTAGAATTTTGATTTTATAAGATTTTATTATTTCTTAATGTGTACATATATCTTTTATGGTTTATGGTTTGATAATTTCGTGATTCTATCCAATAGAAAACATGAACACATGGTTACATGATGAAATATGTGATGTTATATGATGCTACTAATAGTCTTTCAAGTGTGACAGAAATAAGCACAGGTGCATATGGTCTCTGAAATGAATCAAAGTATGAAGACCAAATATGGGGCCGGGTCATGTATAATTGACTTGTATATGAAATGTATTATTGTTCATTCATGAATATTAGATAGTTCTCTTTGATATGTTTGTCTCTAGATGTGTGCAAAGATAGGGAAACATTTTCCAAATAAGCTTAAACATTAGCAAGGGGTTGTATGAAAAGTTGTGACATGATGATTACTATCAGGGAGATGAGGTATAGGTTGTTTATTCCTTCCTATTGTCCTCACTTACATGAAATAGGTTAAAAAACATATGTCCTGTGTTTTTTCTTAGAGTTTACATATTGATGTAAGGGTATGCCATAGATTCAATCACATACGAGGCCATGCTACGGGGTTAGTTAAGTCCCAACTATGACATCATCCCCCACAATTTAAAAGTAATACTTGAAGGGCATACGTGAACATGCCATTTATGGTGCATAATAATAGGTAGTACTTGAAGGGAATGTAGGGGCATGAAACCCTTAGATTTATGCACTTCAATATTTGTAGAGGTTATTTCTATCTCGTGGTGTAGGGTATGTGAAGAGTTGTAATGGTCATTTCTAGATCTTTTCAATGAATACTTAAAGGCTCTGAATTAACTTGGTTTCACCCTTGGAATTGACTTTGATTCAATTTATGTATACTTTGGAGAAAAATGTTATTTAGCATATGCATATTATTTTAGGATGTGAAATTGAATGTAATTGCATAAGTGGTTTGATTGATCATATATACTTATTCAC
This sequence comes from Picea sitchensis, assembly GCA_010110895.2. Lineage (NCBI taxonomy): Eukaryota > Viridiplantae > Streptophyta > Pinopsida > Pinales > Pinaceae > Picea > Picea sitchensis. The sequence continues at coordinate 135,903 of SNQJ01S0036832.1, forward strand.
ATTTTTGCAAAAGGGAAATAAAATTGTTGTTATAATTAGAAATGGAAATTCATTTAGAAAATGATGAGTTAAATGGAATAAAAATGATTTTATTTAAATAGAAAATAACAATTTTATGTTGAGTCATACAAAGAAGAAAAAGAAAATAGATCTAAGGAACATATAAGAGTAAAAATAGGAGAAGAGATTTAGATGTGATTAAAAATATATATTTTGCATTTTAAATAAAATAATTACTTATGCATGGCGTGACACATGGGTGAATGAATAATATGAAATTGGTAATTAAAATTATTAGTATTTTTCATGATAAGAACAAATGGCATGAGCCTCAAAAGCTATATAATAAAGAAGGATTGTTCTTCAGAGCTCACATCTTCCCACCATAATTATGCTGGATGGATGTCACAATGCTCAAATATTTCTTGGTTAACTAGTGTTAAGTTTAGTCTCAAGAATGTGCTAGTACTATAGAGGTGGGTACTTCAAATACCTTTGAGGAGCCACACATTCTACATCCTAGTTTTGTACTCTTTTCATACAATCCATTACTACTTGAGGGTCCTTGTGGAAGAACAGTACCTATTTGGGAGTTGGTAGGGTGGTGAATTTGTAAGAAAATTATATATTTCGGAAATAAGAATTGGAGATTACACTTGGAGAAAGCTTAAAATTGAAGAATCATCAAGGGATAGTCTTCGATAGCCTTGTTTAATTAGGTATGTTAGTCTAAAATTTTTAGAGATATATGCATTTCTTTGAAAAAATGGGAATTGGTATTTGGATTTTGAATCTCTGAAAATTTGATAAAATAATTATCACTTGTTTTAATAATTGAATTAGATATTTAGAACTCTCAGATAGAGTCAATATAATATATGTACAAAACCTTATTTTTATTGAATACCCAAGGAAAAATCTATAAGATTTTCTTTTAATTATTTCCGACGACAGAATAGAGGTGGCCATACCCCATATAAGCCATAGTCATGGTAAACCTATAGTTACCCTTATAAAACCCATAGTCACAACATTTTAGCTACTAGATGCCTTCAAGAAACCCACCACTAAGTCCTTTAGTTGTAGATTTGATATTTTCTTGGAAAATGTCTAGGATTTTCTAGTTGTTTTCTTATGCTTTAGGAATTAATAATTGGATATGCTTTAGAGTGTTAATATGCTTATGTAAATAACATGTAATATATCTTTTGATTGATTTGATTGTCTCTATTTGAATTTTAGATACTTCAACTTAATTCTTAGCTAGTAGGCTAATTACCTTGCATTGTTGAAACTTGAGCTTTCTGGAATATGATACTTATAATCTAAACATTAAATTAATGGTAACACGTCTCCAATCCAAGAAAAGAAAAGATGAATCATCATGGTTGTACGCATAGTGAAAGAGCATTGAAAGAGTCTTTTCCATGCACCAAAGCATTAAATGAAGTGTATTATTGATTGATCATTATTGAATATGTTCTATAATATTTTTTATTGAGTATTTCGTGATAAATGACCATCATAGTAGATAGGATCATGGTGAGATAAAAGAGAGTTATTTTAGCTATTATATTATTTATAATTAAAGGAAATTTTTCTATATTGAAAAGAGTATTGTTACTTTGATTAAGGGATTGTTAGTCCCTGATTGAGAATATTGTAATACTACCATAGAGGACACGATATGACCGATAAATGATTAGCAAAGTTTGAGTGATTATGAGCTAGAAATTCATATTGTTTATTGAGAAGGTTGAAATACATGTTGGAATTTTTTTTTGAGTATATTGCATTGTTATATTTTAAGGATTATGAAACTAAATGTAAAGAATTGGTGATTACATTATACTGGCACCCAAACATTTTGGGTAAAGATTACGCACACAAACAAATGCACACACTACATTTTTTGCATGAATAAGAAAAAATAATCAATGAAGGAAATAAGGTGTGAATCTGTTGACGGGCAAAATCGACCATCTGTCAACTGAGAGAGTGGAACCGGTCTGGGGTTGTCTAATAACCCAAGCCGTTTGGGGTGAACCACCCTGACGGGTTTAGTGGCTCCGTTAGCCGATCTAAGGTCCTAAGAAAACAAAAAAAGAAATCTAATCTAAACTAACTAATTTAACTAAAACTAAATAAAACAAACTAAACTAACTAACAATAAACAAAACAAACTAATAAACTAATCTAATTAAAACTAACTATTAAACAAACTAAATAAAACTAATTATTAAAACAAACTATACTAATCCAACTATTATATAAATACAATCTACTAACTACTACTAACTGAAATATAACTTATTCACAAAATGTACAATATCTACAATTTACAGATTTGAATAAAACCTGAAAAACTCATTTAATAATCTTCCCTAAGACAGTAAAAGATGTTTTTTGTTTCTTTTATAATTTTATGAACAAGAAATAAAACAAAAACTAACTAAACTAAACTACTAATATACTAATACTAACTCTAAATCTAACTTAAACATATATTTAACTAAACTACTAATAAATATACTAAACAAATAAATAACAAATCGACCTGGAAACGCTCCAGATTTGTCCTGTGTATGATGACTGTGCTAGTAGATCGGAGGAAGGAAACTCGCACCGAATAATCTAGAAGCATCTCGTAAATGATAGTTGCAATGCTCTTTTAAGTTTGTTTATAGGACAAACAAGACATAAAAATCACAACAATTATATGATTTATAAATCTCCACAGTTAGGTAAACCTGTTATGCAAAGACTTATACTTAATAATTCAATTGATGAAGAAGAGAAATTTGTCATTCATAAACTGAATCAAGTAATTGTTGTATTTTTAAATACTGGAAGAAGTCAGATATGGATCATATTAATTAAATCAAATCACTTTGCAAAAGACTAAGATAGCTAAAGTAGTCATTAATCAAATGCAAACTGATAACATAAACATGAAACAAAAGATTGATATTATGAAAGCTAAAGCTGTAGAAGCACATCAACTTCTGTCTCAGTCTCTATTAGATATCCATTATCCTGGTTCTCCCACAAGCGAGGATGATCCTTATTACAAAAATAATAAGTATTTATAAGTTTTTCCACAGGGTAAAACCTCCCTGTGGAAGTTATCAAACTGTTTACATGAATCTGGGAAGATATCCCAAAGTTGTCTAAACTATGGAATTAAAATAAAACTAAAACATCCAAATATCCCCTAAACTGCCCAATAGGTCCCATGCAATTCGAATTCACCTGAAAAGGACCAAAAATGAACAAATTAGAATGATCTTTTATTAATAAAATGATAGAAAATTTAATTCTATAGACTAGCTACAGAATCATCTAATTCTGTAGCTGGTCTACATAAGGTACAAAATCAACATTCAAATCGATTAAAAAAATCTTTTCAAGATTTCAATTTAATTGACATCAATAATCATTTGAAAATGAACCATTTAATTTGAAGTTGTTATATCATTCAAAACTAAACAAGATCCGAATCAATGAATGCCTACAGAGATGGGCGTATTCTGTTTCTTGTGTCACCACAAAATCAAATGAACAGAAGCATAATACAACCATCGTGAAATTGTTTGGTATCAATTTGGAATCGACACAATCAAAACAAATCGCATACAATCGTTATGCTATCTCATCAGCAAGGGATACCATCAAAACCAAACAAGATCGTTATCAAATCATTATCACTGTGTTGACATAGCCACACAAATTCAAACTGGCGTGAAAATCAATTTAAACAAAATTGTAACAGGATCGATTGATTAGAAACAGAATTCGTAATTTGTTATTGCAAATTGGGAAGATAGGATTAATCGACTTTGATCAAAACTAGATCGTTCCAATCAAACGAATCACAACTGGGTTTGACCAATTCGTTTTACAATTTTAAAACCAGAGAGAGAAGGAATCATAATCGGGATCCAACTCATCAAATAATCTTGCCAACTCAAGAAGCAGAAAAGATTTTAACGCAGTCATTACGAATCAAAATCGTTTCATGATTGCATGCACAGGCTTAAATGAGCATATTGTTTTTATAAAAAGAGAGTCGTTCCAATTGAAACCGAACAGAATTGCATTCTTGTTCATAGAAGATTACATGACACAACATATCGTAACAATAAAATCATTTACCAACCATAGCATATGGATCATAACGAAATCAAATCCAGACGAATCGTATTCTAAATTGAGCGTGACAAACTTCCTGTTGGGAGTGGGAACAAAACGAATTGAATTGAAAACACACCATTACTTTCATTATTTCACTCAAACAAACTTAGCAAATGAGATCCAAACGAATAACCATTCCAATCCAAATAAAAATCTATGAGCAAATCATATATCACATCGAAATTCCTTCTATTTGTATTAAAACGAAGCCATGTATAGGATGATCACCGAATGATAGAGGCATTTGGATGAGTGACTGAGTTATTTAAAAACTGAATTCAAATCATTATATCAACCTAGATTATTTACAACACAAAAACGATGTCAAAACCATAACTGTATAGTGACAAGGCCGCTTGATTATGCTAGTTTGGAATTTACAACGGCCGTGGCTGATTCCACGTTTTTGAAAAGGATGGAGCCAGTTGTCTTTTGCTTTTTATCTATTGCTTGGAGCCTGGCCTTTTGACTGGTTAGCACTGCAATTTGATCTTCCAGTGATTGAATCATCGATTGGAGTATAGGAACATCAATGTAATATCGTTCTAACCATGAATTGCATTGGTCACAGGGTGACTGTGTGGGTTTAGAAAGAGCAGGCGAGGGTTTGGCCAAATGACCGAGGGTTTCATGAGGCAATTTAATACCCGGGTAGTCAGGTTCGTTCTTTAGGCAGGGGGGAAGGTTCGATATGAAATAATAAGGGGGTTCCAGACATAAACCCTGCGAGTAGGGGTACTCGCTGGCTAAGAAACGTTCAACATCAGAGTCAGATTCCTCACTTAGGATGATAGGGTTGGAATCGGCAGAGGGTTTCGATTTCTTTCTGACCATTCTCAAAATGAGCCGGGCATTCCTTTTCCCTTTGGCATTAGCAGTAAGTTTTTCCTTGGGATTTTTTCTCATAGAATTTTTAATGGCCTCTGCACTCTTAGTTACAGTGTCGGGTAAGTCAACACCAAGGTCGATCGAGGTTTTAGGCAGTAGGAGATGTAAGGGTACTGGTGGTTCAACCTTGGTTTCAATTACCACAGGTTTATCAACCTGTACAGGGTATGTGTCCTCAAAGCCATTACGGGCGATGAAAGCCCTCCAATTATCACCATACAAACTCAAATGATAAACAACGATGAGCTTAATAAGCCCATGGTGGAACAGGCTACTATCAGCCTTCTGCCTCTTAAACTTTTTCGACATTTTAATACAGGCTACGATGAAAGTAGAAAGGCATGTTTAAAGGATACCATATAAAAATCATCAGCAAATGCAGGTGGTAGAGGAACACAAGTCCATATCGACCTTCACAGGTCACGAATTGCTTGACTAGCATTAATAAGTCATGCCATCGTGGTTTGATCATAGATATGGGCATACCTCTGTCACAAGAGGTGACTTTGAGCAATAGAAACAACAATGTCCATGGCACTTCCTCGACCTTGCAATTCTTAAACCAACGATGTCCCGAGGTAGGTAACCTTCTAGCAGAGCTGATAAATTTCTCATCAATTTCCAACTGTACGTCGCCCACCTTGGCTCTACAACCATCGAAGGTCATGGAAAAATTTCATGCTACACAAAGGTTAAAACCCTCAAATCGTTGTATAAAGGAGAGCCACCCATTTTCCTCCAGGTCTCTGCAGGCATTGTCAAGCATTAACAAGGCTTGGTTTCCATTGGGCTCGACTCGCACGACTGGTGCCATGGAACCGAACGCATGGTAAGCGAAGGGTTTAGATCACCAACACACACAGGAGCCGAGCTAACCAAGCTTAATAGAAATGAACGAGCAAAAGGGATAGGCATAAATGCAAGCATGCGAAGGTGGTGGAGTCTACCATGCAAAATATTCATTATCCAAGTACAACCGCCGATTTACATAGTTGTTCAATCCATAATAGTAGTTCAACCATCGAGTCATGTGCCCAACTAATGAAATCAAATGTGTATACCAATGCACACAAACGTTATGCCATAGTGTTTAAACACCCGACTTATAAATCAAAACCAAAATCAACTATGCGCCAATGTATCAGCTCATATAATCAAAAGTTTAACCAAGGTGCCAAATGGTATTCATATAGTCGACAAGCCAAAAGTTATGAAAAGATTAACATAAGGATTATATCAAAAGACATATATATAAAAAAATTAATCATATCCCCTATGCATTTTCATAGAATCAATGATCAAGCAAGTCATATAAAGTGCAAATCCAAATGCTAAATGCCTTAGAAACTCAATAAAACCAAGTTATACAATCAATCGAAGTATGAGAACCGATTAGAGGATATTTCCAGTTGTATAATGATCAATAAAAGGTAAGCGCAATTGGCATAATGACAAGAGAGATATTGACAATTCAGATAATGATCGAAATACAACTTCTAAAGGAGAAGTCTTCACGCTTACAGTCATGAAAACTTAACGAAGACAAATGTGCAAATGTCGCAAAAATGAAAATGTCATTTATTGAAAATTGCGACGAAAAAAATTGATGTTTGCAAAACATAGGTGTAGGCAGCTTATAAGATAATAAAAAAAAATGAATTGGCTGCCAACAATGGCGACACACTGGTAGAAGCAGTTATCTCCGTCAAAATAAACAAATTCAGATTAGGACAACAAAGATAATTCCAATTCAAAATTAACAACCAGAACATCGTACAAACATCATCATTAACCATCTTTTCCAGCAGTATTTCAAAAGATGAAAACTGATAACAAACTTAAGACCAGCAAGTCACGATATTAAAGATAAAATATCCGATACAGTTGGCATGGCCACTACTTCCAGCAGGTGTCCATAGCCTCGATAGGGTTTCCATCTAACCCACTCTGACATCTGTATCTTTCCAAGAAGTTCTGGATCAAAATAAAGGACATTAAAGAGGTTTCTGTTTTGCAAATTTTCATATACCCGACATTGTTTCGTTGCCAGCAGGCCTGTTCAGTACCCCAACAAAGTTGTCTTGGCACCATGCATGCATTTACCCACTGCCAGGAAACCTATTCAATATCTTGGCGGGTTTACAAGCACTTCCCACAGCTCTTATTCATAATTTATTTTATTTTGTTTTTTTTTATAGATATATATTTGAGCGGGGTGACGTTGAAAATCTTGATATTTTAACATATTTTTTTAGACCTGTCCTTTATTTAGATCCAGAGATGTTTTATTTACAAAAACAACTTCCTAAGACAGGGAGACATCTTCTGAGTCATC
>SNQJ01S0036833.1:3630-31645 GCA_010110895.2 Picea sitchensis
GGATCATTCATGTCTCTATGTGTTATTTTTTTTAAGTATGATTTATTTTTTATGTGTTGTGACAAATGTATGATGATATGTATAAAATAATGTTTAATGTGATAAATGCCAATATAATACTAGGTTAGTCATGTGATATGCTACTTGATTAAGTTGTCTTAGAATATGTGTAAATTTTATTGAAGCAAAGTTGTGAGATAGGAGTCTAACTTGCAGGTATTTGAGAAAGAGGAAAGGATTGTGAACATGATGTATATAGTTGAGTTGTAGGATGACAAGCTTGGAATCTAATAGAATGTTAAGGTGATGAATGTGGTGGTGAATAGCCTCGGCGAGGAGGCAAATGATGACGTCGTATTCATCTTGGTTTTTTGTGGTCGAGCCCAAACATATTTCACTAGAGAGGAGTAGGACATGTGAGAGAGTATAGAGGGCCCAAGTAGCTGAAGGGAGATTCTGGGTCCAGTGATTGGCACCATAAGAGTAAACGATGTGATAGTTTGATGAAAGATGCATCTGTCAATAACACATATGATAGATCAGACATGAGAAGTGGTGGTGGAAAAGAAGACTAAAAAATCTAAAAATGTATACAAAGAAAAATCCTGAAGTAGGATGGCTATGCTCAGGCATTAAGATTTTGTAAGTACAACCCATTGACGGGTTCTTTGAGAGGATAACATTCTGAAGAGGCCAAGACATAGGCTCCTTTAGTGAGGTAGAGTTGGATGATGTAGGATCCATGCCATAAGGACTCGAATTTCCCATGGTTGAGAGTATCATGGGCGATATCATAGGCTAACACGAGATCACCTTTGTTAAATGAGAAAAGGTTGACATGGTGGTCAAAGGTGGATTTGGACCATGTTTTAGCTGCCTCATTGTTTTGTAATGAAGATTGATCATCTTCATCATGCGAATCTAAGGTCATCAGGAACTTCTCCATTCGAGTAGTGCCAGGTAATAGCTCGATGGCAGTGCATAACATGGTGATTTTGCACTCGATAGGGAGGGTGGTTTCGATCCCTTGGACAAGGTGGAATGGTGTAAAACTGGTGGCAGTTTTGACTATCGTGTGATAAGCCCATAATGCAGAAAAAAAAATGATGTTGGTTGGTCTTATGTTTGTTGATGGTACGTTGAAGCATGGTTTTGAGGACAATGTTGACAACCTCGACCTATCCGTTGGACTGAGGGTAGTATGGGGAGGAAAACTCATGGGAGAAGCCTAACTTTGAGGAGATTTCTACAAATATCTCATTCTCAAATTGCTTACCATGATCAAACACTAGTTGTACTAGGACTTTGAATCGAGTAATGACATGGTTGAAGAAAAAACGTGATGTTGTGTCAGCGGTGTTGTTAAATGTGGGCATGAATTCGACCCATTTGGTAAATAATATACGGCCACGACAATGTACTTGTGTCCATTATTGGATGGAGGATGAAAAGTCATGAAGTCTGTTGGGGCTCAGAAATGTCCTATTCTCATCCACCTTTCCCTTCATTATTCTTCACATTTCATCGCCCCATTAACCTTTCACAATATCATTTCCATAAATATACTTGGGTTTCACCTTATTGTTCTCCACTTTATTCATTTTAGTATTTAAAAGGAATTTGTGATTAAATGTTAGAAAATCATAATGTTTTCATATATATCTCAAATATGTGTGAGCTTTGTAATGTGTAGGAATATGAGAAGGATTAATTCAAAAGGACTTCTCGAATACTTCCTCCACCATTTCAAGATTTGAGGAGATAATTCAAGCCCATTCCAAGGAGAATATCATGGAGATTTCATTGGAATATCTTATCCAAGATATATGAGAGATATGTGTGAGGATTTGAAGGGATTATATTTTGTAATAATGGGAAAGAGGTTGAGAGAAAAGTGGATCTGTAATAATGAGATGGTTATCTTATCTTCAAGGCTCTCATGTATAAAAGAGAGTGCTCTCTCTTCATGAGGATTCAAGTAGAATAGGAATTATAGGATTCAATTAATTAGAGTTATTTTGTAGTCATTTAGTGGTAGTCATTAGGATTCGAAAGAGAAAGGGATTCTTAGCTTTGATTCATGGTTTTGGTTTTCATTCTTTCATTATTCTGTTATGAAGATTGATTTGATTATTGAATGTAAGATTTCTTCATTGGTGAAAGCTCTCATATGTTGTTATGCCATTCAACTCTTCGCATGTTGTACTTTATTTTTCTTCATGTAGTTCTCCATGTCTAGATTACTTCCTTCATACAATTTCCCATTCCTAGATTAATTTCATTTATGCAACTAGATTAATTCATTTAAGTCATGTGTTAGATTAATGATTCTATTTCAGTCGTGTGTTAGATTAATGATTCTAATTCAGTCGTGTGTTAGATTAATGATTATATTTCAGTCGTGTGTTAGATTAATGATTCAATTTCAGTTGTAGCTTAAACATTAGATTAGATTAGTCTCGCTTCAATATTGCATATACTTTGCATGTGGTTCGTCAATTTACCAACCCCAGGTTGACAAATTAGATAGTTGGGCAAGTACTACAACTCAATTAATACAACATTATTTTGGCCCAATATAACAACTGTCATTCCCTTGTCACAATTTTTGTTCCTTTTGTTACGATTTTTGTTCCTTTTGTTGTTCATTTGAATGGAACGATTGTTGTTCCTTTTTTTACGATTGTTGTCCCTTTGCAGGGGTCGCATCTCTAGAGGATGGGTGTTGAAAACAGAAGGTAAGTAGGCGACAAGTAAAATGCTTGTGCCAACACCTACCTTTGGATGATGCATAGAGGTTGTATTTTAGGACATCTTTAGAGAGCCCAACATTTTGGCGTCGTTGTTTTTAGGAAAAATGTGATTCGATACTTTTCCTGCGGGTTTTTACTTCAATTGCACAAAGTACTGGTCTGATCCTAATACAACATGGGTGTTACAAATTTTTTCCTATCGGTTGGAGCATTCATGGCGGCATGGTGGTGCAGGTATCCGCTCGAATTATGCAATTTTTAGGAAAAATGATCTCGATACTTTCCTGGTTTTACTCAATTGCACGCAATCGGTCCTGATCCCAACACAAACATGGGGTGCTACAAATTTTTCCTATCGGCTGAAGCATCCATGGCGGCATGGTGGTGCAGTATCCTACCGAATTATGCAAATGAAAATCTGCTTTGTTATTTGTTTTGTTGTATTATAACAATATATATATATATATATATGATATATATATATATATATATATATATATATATATATATATATATATATATATATATAATGTTTTTTATTTTTTAACAAAACCATTATAACAAACAAAACAAAATGTATAATAAGAAAAAATAAATAAATAAAAATAAAAATAAAAAATCATAAAAGATAAAAACAAATTATAAAAATTAAACAACAAAAACAAATAACATTGCAAATTGACGTTTTTTTTTTAAATTCCTGAAAACAATATGGAAACATGTTTTTGCGATTTTACTCTAAGCAAGCAACGATGAAACAAGCGTGTGTGCAACGATCATGACAAGAGGTATAAAATGCATCTTATTTCTTTTACTTTGTCGCATTTATACTTCTTTCTGCATGTTATGTTTTTCTTCGAACATTTCACAAGTTTTCATGCAAGATTTGTACTAAGTTTTTTTCAGGAGCATGGCTGATCGCATCTTGTTTCTAACGTGATTTTCAAAAATCAAAAAACTTTTGAAAAAACACATGTCTTATTGATTACTTGAAGGAGTTGATTCTTGTCTTACACATCATGGAATTTGCAATTACACATAAACCTTTTCATAAATCCATTTCTGTCATGACTGTCTTCCTCTAGTTCCCCTTCAAAGCAGATCGTTCATCCTTGTGTTGAAGCCCATATTCCATTGAATTATCCTTCATGAATTCTCACACGCCTATCTTTTTAAGTCGCATACATCTCTTTAGATTTTTCAGTTCAGTTTTCCTTGTCAATAAAACTATCCAGCTCCCTTTCCCTGACTACATTGCCTTGCCACACACATTGTTACTACTGAGATATTTTCATTTATTTTCCTATCACTCTTTTTATCCAAACTCATCTTGACTGATGTGGGGTTACTTAAGGCCCACCTTTCAACAAGTATTTCCCCATCGGCCTCAACATTTTATCTAGGATATAGACTAGATTCCATTTTGAGTACCTGGAGGCTTGCATGCCTTAATGGCAATTTCTCTCACTGATAATCATGGGAATACCTCAATGTCCCTTGATTGTTAGATCTTGAAAGTGGCTCGACATCAGCTCATTCATTCGCACTTCGCAAGATATACTCAGGTACCTTGTCACTCATTAACATCAATGGTAAGTTGCCTCACATTGGTTAATGACATTCATCATTGGTCGGTAATCCAATGACTTCTTTTCATGCTTGACATCGACACATTCATTCGCATGATTAGAATTGTACCATTAGTTTTAGTAGCAGGTGAAGACTATACACTTTTCATGACTCTATCAACAGTTACAACAGCATGACTTCAGCCATATGAGAGTATCACAGTTCCACTTTCATACTTTCTCTTTTCCATGATTCATTCAACAACAGTTCTGATTCCTCCACTTCATATTCTTTGATCCAGCAGACAGCAGTCACCGGTACAGCAGCAGTCACTTTTCAAATGATCTTACAGTAGTGACATCTTCCATGCTCTAGAAGCTACATCAGCCATATTCCTATTGCATAGTTCATCAACATTTTGGGTAAGTGAAGGTATGTTATTTTCTAAACTTCAATCATGTAATTCCTCAACTGCTAGCAATGAATAATTTGGAAAATTCCCTCACCTAGTTCCCTTTCCTTTTCACTTCTATGACTTATGCCACGTTGCATGAGGACATGCAACAAGTTAAGTTGGGGGGTAGGGGACTTTATTCACTATCATAACTACACTTTTCCGCTACCACCATTCCATTTTTTTCATTTACCAGTCATGAACATTTCTTTTCCAACGATACTATGTTGCACGCATTGATATACATATTGGATTGATTCACACATATACAAAAAAAGGGATTTCTTACACTCAGTGATGTTTTTGTTATGCACATTGATAGCATACATTTTCCAGTAAGAATATGGGAAAATTATTATTATAACAACAAGAGAAAAAATAAGGAAATGAATGTTGTTAACACAAGAACCAACATTCTTTATATTCATGGTTGTCACACAAGAACCAATGATAAGAAAAATTTCATTTGTTACTCATGTAAATCCCATCCTAGAAAACATTCATTGTCATCACTCAAAGCCAACATTCAGATGCCAAATTTTCTTAAGAAGATCCATGCATGGTTGCATGAGGACATGCAACAAGTTAAGTTGGGGGGTATGTTGGGGCTCAGAAATGTCCTATTCTCATCCACCTTTCCCTTCATTATTCTTCACATTCCATCGCCCCATTAACCTTTCACAATATCATTTCCATAAATATACTTGGGTTTCACCTTATTTTTCTCCACTTTATTCATTTTAGTATTTAAAAGGAATTTGTGATTAAATGCTAGAAAATCAACATGCTTTCATATATATCTCAAATATGTGTGAGATTTGTAATGTGTAGGAATATGAGAAGGATTAATTCAATAGGACTTCTCGAATACTTCCTCCACCATTTCAAGATTTGAGGAGATAATTAAAGCCCATTCCAAGGAGAAGATCAAGGAGATTTGGTTGGAATATCTTATCCAAGATATATGAGAGATATGTGTGAGGATTTGAAGGGATTATATTTTGTAATAATGAGAAATAGGTTGAGAGAAAAGTGGATCTGTAATAATTATATGATTATCTTATCTTCAAGGCTCTCATGTATAAAAGAGAGTGCTCTCTCTTCATGAGGATTCAAATAGAATAGGAATTAGAGGATTCAATTAATTAGAGTTATTTTGTAGTCATTTAGTGGTAGTCATTAGGATTCGAAAGAGAAAGGGATTCTTAGCTTTGATTCATGGTTTTGGTTTTCATGCTTTCATTATTCTGTTATGAATATTGATTTGATTATTGAATGTAAGATTGTTTCATTGGTGAAAGCTCTCATATGTTGTTATGCCATTCAACTCTTCACATGTTGTACTTTCTTTTCCTTCATGTATTTCTCCATTTCTAGATTACTTCCTTCATGCAATTTTCCATTCCTAGATTAATTTCATTTATGCAACTAGATTAATTCAATTAAGTCATGTGTTAGATTAATGATTTTATTTCAGTTGTGTGTTAGATTAATGATTCTAATTTAGTCGTGTGTAAGATTAATGATTATATTTCAATCGTGTGTTAGATTAATGATTCAATTTCAGTTGTAGCTTAAACATTAGATTAGATTAGTCTCGCTTCAATCTTGCATATACTTTGCATGTGCTTCGTCAGTTTACGAACCCTGGGTTGACAAATTATATAGTTGGGCAAGTACTACAACTCAATTAATACAAAATTATTTTGGCCCAATATAACAACTGTCGTTCCCTTGTCACGATTGTTGTTCCTTTTGTTGTTCATTTGAATGGAACGATTGTTGTTCCTTTTGTTACGATTGTTGTTCCTTTTGTTGTTCATTTGAATGGAATGATTGTTGTTCCTTTTGTTATGATTGTTGTCCCTTTGCATGGGTCACATCTCTGGAGGATGGGTATTGAAAATGGAAGGTAAGTAGGCGACAAGTAAAATGCTTGTGCCAGCGCCTACCTTTGGATGATGCGTAGAGGTTATATTTTAGGACATCTTTAGAGCCGAACAAAGTCTCTACCCCATTTATTGAAGGGGTTGGTTGTGATGACTGGATGTAGAAGAGTTGGTGTTGCTCATGTTTTTTTTTATAAAGTTGGCATTTGTCGCATCGCTTGACAGCGTGGATGTAGTCATGAAACAAAGTGGGCCAGAAGTACCATGCTCGAATGATGTAGTCATCAAGACTCTTTCAGCTTCATTGATGGTTAGACATCAACGAATAATGGTGTCAACCCCACATCAATAGAGAACGTCTCTGATGAGGAGGTATCGAGGGGCCTAATGGAAAATGTGTTGACGATCATCTTGGGAGAGATGAGACCCAAAATTGTATGTACGAAGGTAGATGAGGATGTCATCGTACTAGGGGTCATCAGAGGGGATGAAGAAAAGGTTTTCATCGAGGAAATCCTCATTGATGGGGGAATCTTTAGCATTTGAGGAAAAAGTTGTAATGAGTTCATCCAGGATGAGAGCTTTCTTTCTTTTGGGAGTAGAAAAAATTAGATCATTTTCCTAGAGGATGATGATCCATCAGGAAACTTTTCCATTAATTTATCGTCAACTAAGAAATTAATGCATGGGGTTGGAATCTACTATGACCTTGGTAGTTCGAAGCATAATGTAATGTCACAATTTTTGGACTGTGAGGACTACTGCTAATGTGATTTTTTCATCATGGTTATACTTTAGGGGTCACCTTGAAACGTTCTTATTGATGTATTAAATCACATGTTCACTCCCATCATCCCCTAATTGGATGAGGACTCCTTCTACAGAGATAGTTGAGGATGACAAGTAGAGGATATAATCGCGATCATAGTTTGGGGGACTAATAAAAGGGGCATTGGATAGAGAATATTTTAATTCATCAAGAGTTTTTTGAGCATGTTCCTCCCATCTAAATGGGATATCATGTCATAGTAGGTAGAGGAAACCATGCACGCAAGTGGCATAATCTAGGATAAAGTGGGCGTAAAAAGTTGGTTTTTCCTTGTAGTCTTTGCAGTTGGTGTAAATTCCTAGGTGGTGGAATTATTGTGATAGCTTGGACCTTGATGGAGTCCACTGTGATGCCATTTTAGGAAAAAATGAACCCAAGGAGGCATCCGGTCGTGACGCAAAAGACACACTTGAGGGGGTTCAAGAAGATATTGTACTAGTGACATCTTTGGAAAACGATGTGTAAGTCGTCTAAATGTTGAGTTCTCTTTTTGGATTGAGTAGTGAGGTCTACTAAATAAGCAAGGATGATACAAGAAAGATCATGGAAAACATAGGTCATGGGGACTCATTCCCCGTTGGAACGTAGCACCTACTTTCTTGAGTCCAAATGGCATGATGCGAATAAGAAAATATACCCCAAGGGGTAGTAAAAGCAGTTTTATACCGATCTGCTACATGGATTTGGATTTGATTGTAGTCAGAGAACCCATCCATAAAGGACATTGCCTCATGGCCAGCATAGTCATCGATAATTTGGTTGATGAAAGGGGTTGGAAAGTTGTCTTTGGGACAAGCGTGGTTGAGATCACGAAATTTTGTGCAGACGCGAATAGTGCCATCTTTTTTGTTAACGGGTATGGTGTTGGAAACCCATGAAGTGTATGCAATCAGGTAAATGAAACCAGCAACGCGTAACTTGCCAATTTTGGCTTTGATAGTCACAGATTTGGATGGGTGAAAGGGGTGTTTCTTTTGACGAACTGGAGCGACATCTGGCCAAGTGTCGATTTGATGTTCAACTATAGACAGATCGAGGTTGGGAATCTTCGTATATGACCGAGAAAAATGTCTCAGTATTCCTGAGAGAGAGCTTTATAAGCAATGAGTTCTTCAGGGGACCATGTGACGCCAATGGTGATTTCTTCTACGATTCTTGGTTTAATGGAAATGTCAATTTTGACGGTGGGGGAGGTATTGGCCATGTTGCCTTCTTAAAAATCATTTGGGGTAGGGATAGGGTTATTGAATCAGTCTATATGTCTTGAAGGAATAAAATCCTTGGTTTCGATTGCACACATGGAGGTTTGGATAGGAGGGTGAAAGGCCTCCTGTGAAATAAAAAGTGCTTGATGATGGAGCACATTCCATGGGAAATTGGGGATAGTGATTTCCTCTAGGATATCTTCATTGCAGTGAAAAGTGTGAGAATACAGTGGATCCTGGGAGGTGATAGGGGGGGATGTTAATGAGTAGGAGTTATTGTCCTCAAGTGGTGAGGACACATACGAGATATCATGTACAAGGTGTGAGGGACCGTTGGACATAAAGTGAATGTCTCGATACTATGGAGGGTACCTTGTTCTCTCGGGAACTGAGGATGAAGTATATCGAATATTAGTAATGTGAGCTATAGTAGGGAGTGGCTAAGAGAGCTCCGGTCAAGATGTTTGGCATACTATGGCTAACGTTTGGTGAAATTGAGGAAGAGATGGGAAATGATGAGTGTAGTGGCCATATTCTGAACATATGGCACAAGCAAATTTGGTTCACAACCCTTTATTTCATGTGGTTGAGGAATCTATAGTAGCAGTAGACGTACTTGGCTGAGTGGTGAGGAATGTGGTTTCTCTAGGGAGTTGAATCAGATTTCGTAACTCGGGAAGAGTAGGACATCGATTAGTGGGGTGCCCTTCTCTTTCGCATAGTGCATAAGAAGGTTGAGCTCAGGGAGGCAGTGGATTTGTGGGATCTTTATTCCTCTGTCTACCCCAACGGTGATAGTGGTTCCAACAGTTGGGGGTGAGGGTCGTGTGGAAGGAGCCTATACTAGGATATGCATCGGTATTCCCTATGTCTAAGGAGGGAGAGACGGTTGAGGAAACAATATGGGTGGATAAAGATATCATACAAGGATGGAAAGCATGATGTTAGGAAGGGTAAGGGTTGCATCTACTTTGTATGCTTGGACTCCATGTGGGGGGTAGAAGAAGGTAATTTTGGTAATGGTTTGGGGGACTGTCTCCCAAATAGGTATTTTCCCCTGGAGGGGGGGGGAATCAGGGATAAGTGGTGCAGTGGGTTTCTCAAGGAATTCCTGAGGTAATAGTTCTCCAACTGGTGGAACTTTGATGTGAGGAGAGGCCTCGGTGGGAGGAGTAGTGTCTCTGATATCTATTCCATTAGAAGATACTACACACACTTGTGTTGAAGGGTGTAGGAGTGGTGGTGCTCCATGATATGCCCCCAACAAGGATGGGTCCTTGAAAATTATGGGACCCATTTCGATGACCGAATAAGAATCTAATCTAGTGCAGAAAAGGGGGAGAATGTTATGAATGTTGGTGGAATGATTAGGCTCATAATGTGTAAGTTGGTCGATGGTGATGATTTTCCCGTTATGGGGGAACATCATCGTACGAAAAATAGAGGAGGCTATCGCCTTCATAGCATACATGTAGCTATGTTCGAACAAGATATTGTAATCAAGTGGGGCATAGATAAATTCAATGTCAATCAAGATGGTTTTTAACCCAAGTTCTACGGGGCCATTTTCGAATATCCCTTAAGGGGATGATGGTTGAACTTCATAAGCTCGTAGGGTGATGGTAAATGGTACTAGATAAGGTGAGCCAAGTTTTTTTCATATTACTTTGGACATGATGCATGTGGATGCACCTTCATTGATGATAAATCGATGAGCAGTGATGCTCCGCATCTTAACGGGTATCTGGAAAGCTACCAGGGTAGAGAGGCATGGTTCTTCGTTGTCTAGATCAAAAGTGATAAGTCTAGTATCATTTGGGTCGACTACCCCCAAGGTGGAAAGCAATGATTTCCGCTAAGTTGGAAAATTTTGGAGGACCTCCAATATAAACATGGCTGCAAGAGATTGTTCTAAGTCGTTGACCAGACTTTATTTATGGGCTTCCCTAGAATGAGGGTTATGTACATTCCTTCGTAAAGGAATACATGGTATACGAGGGTTTGGTTTGGTCTTAGGGTGAGGAATCATCAATGGTTGTCTGGTTGTATCTAGAACCGCTTCTGAGGTGGTTGGGGTTTATTCAAGGGGAAAACCATATTGATAGCCTCGTGTTTGTAGAAGAATATCTTCTTCACTGGTAAGGAGGATGTTGCGATCAACTCGTTTTCCATGTTGATTGGGATCTGGGTTTTGATACTGCCCCATTTGGGGTGGACTAGGGTGTACCTCATGTTGGGTATTCATCACAACTTAGTGTGGAATAGGGTTTTGAAAAATGGTCGAAGTTCGTTGTTTCAAATACTGTTATGGGGTCTGTTCAGGGGCAGGGGGTGTTGGAGGACATTGCAATCATAAATTTGGGGGAAATGGTGTGTATAATGTCCATACTCACCATAGAGAGCACAAGGTAAGTTATTTTGAATGTTATTGTTCCTCCCTTATTGTGGTTGATTGTTATTGTTTACCCATTGGGGGTTTTGGTTGCCTTAATTCTAGTTTCCCCTAGCAGGAGGGTTTTGTTGGGGGTTATTTCCACCTAGTCTCAGTTTTTTGTTGTTTCGGTTTTTCCCTTTCTTCTTAGAATTATTCGGTGGATGGGCTAGATTTTTCATATTCAATTGTTCAAAATTTTGAAGTTGTTGAATGGGAGATGCTTGAACAAAGTTAATGTCAGCCTTTGGTTGTCCTAGTGGGGGAGAAACTGAATGTGGAGGACCAGGAAATGTAAAATATAGATTGTTCTGTGGAGACAATTCATATGGCTTGTAGAAAGTTGAAACACTTCAACTAGTGCTAAAGTTGTATGCAGAGATAGAAGGTAAACCCATACTTGGTTGAGAGGTCAGTCGCATCATTGGTACCGGTGAGGGTCCACCTAGTGATGGATGGGGAGTAACAGGATATGATTGTTAGTGAGTGGGAGGAGGGTAATAAGATGTCCCTCCATATGGTTTTGGATATTAATGTGAACCATAATTTGGTGACGGGTGGACATAAGGGTTGAGGTGGTTCATAGAACCAATCAACCCATTTGTAGCATGGGACATCCCAGGTATTTCCTGGCCAAATGGTATAGGTCTAGGTGCATCAAGAAATACTATGTATAAGTAACCTGATTGAGCATAGATGAGGTCAACCCGTTGTGCCTTGCTAATGGCCTCCTCTTTTGACTGGGGAAAATTGGATGCTACATCCTTGGCAATAACAAAGACAAGTGATTTAAGAAATCAATCAAGACGTTGTTCTTTGGTGGTTTCTTCTTTACAAAAACTACGTCGTCGATGCCATTCATGGATGTGGTCGGTTATATGAATAGCAGTGGTTTGTTTGAACTCCAAGAGAATTTCTAAGACATTATCATGATGAACTGGTAGTTGGAAAAAGGACAAAACAACCTTCTCCAAAGACTCAAAGGTCACATGGGACCCTGATTTTTCATCCACATACCATTTGGTTGATGGGCTCATAATATTTCTTTGAAATAAACTCAAGAGAATGGAATCATCCACGATGATATTTGAAGAGCACCATAAGTGGAAGGTCATAACATTGTTGGCAGGATCTTTTGCCAGCTTTCCTTCAAATTTCGGAATATCTAAAGGTAGTTTGGAAGGCATATTGGGCCAT
The DNA here is from genome assembly GCA_010110895.2 of Picea sitchensis. Taxonomy (NCBI): domain Eukaryota; kingdom Viridiplantae; phylum Streptophyta; class Pinopsida; order Pinales; family Pinaceae; genus Picea; species Picea sitchensis. The sequence goes on from SNQJ01S0036833.1 coordinate 15,958, forward strand.
GTGGGGTCATGTAAAATGGGATTTGTTAGCACTGAAAGTCACACTTTGACTGCTAAAGTGTAATCTCAGCACCCATCAGAATGTAAAATATAATTTTGGTTTTGAATAGGTGGATCAACAAGATGGATAAAGAAAGAGAGAGGGTTGCAAATTGTAGATCATTAGGCTACACCAATGGGCAATGGAGTCACAAACATCCTACTCATCGAAGGCACAAAATTTTCTCAACAGAAAATAAGATTATATGCTAATAGGTGGAAGAATGAAGAAGGAAAACATAAGATAGAATTTTCATTAAACAGAGATCCTCCCAATTTAATGAATCAACAAAACTTTAATATAAACAATGATTGATGGGAAAAATACAGCAGATCCTCTGCTACTTAGGGATCCATAAATCATTGATAGCCTTTAATCCTCAAATATGCAATATATTCAAATAATAAGAAATATAAACAAAAGAGTTACAATCTAAAATCCCAGCTCTCATGAGTCTCCAATAGCAGTAATGCCTACAATCCTAAAATGCTCACAGGCTTACAAATGAACACACACAGGAAAACTACCAGCTACATCTCTCTTTAGCCTCTCTTGGCTCATGAATCCCCTCTTATCCAAGAGATATTTCCTTCTTTAAATAGAAAATAGCATCCAAATGTACTAAGGAGGTCAAATCCCATCTCCTCCATTGGATTCTAAGGCTTGGAGATAGGTGGCAACAATCAAAGAGACAAAAATCCAACAAACTGCTAATTTTCAGGAATTTGTTGGAAGTCATTAATAAACTGTCTCCACATCATTGCATGAGGCCTTTGTTGGATCTAAATCATAGGTTCAAGCATCCCTTGACATCTAAATTATCCTTGAGAAATCATTATAACCCTCCTTGACATGTGGCAACCTCCCAACAAGGCGAATATCAAAAATGTGATCGCTACAGGAAATTAGATAGCATTGGTGTAAAACAGTTGGGTAGCACTACTTCTATGCCTAATACCTCTCAAACCATAACACATTTTGAAAAAATGAGAGAATTATTTGTTACTTGGCATGTTATGAACAAAAACCTCCTCCAGTTTTCAAAAATACCTTTTCAATTGTTCAAAATCCAAGTTTCAAGTTAGTGACTAAAAACTAGTAAAATAACTCTGCACAATTCGTTTTCTACCAGAAATATTAGGTAGTGCCACTTATGTTGTGTCTGTGTGAAGTTTTAGGTAGCAATGTCAAAACACAACACATTCAATATTGAACGTGTGCAGAGCAGTTGGTGGTCTTTTATAATGTCGAACACATTGTGTTTAGGTGTCTTTACCACTAAGGGAGTTAACACTTTAGCAAAAACCCAAAACTTTGATAGTTAGGCCTCTTCTAGCTGCAAATTCTTGTGATCACATAGGCTCCATGGGGGATAGATTCCTCCCTATGAGGATCTAATAACTCTTGTAGTTTCAGTGCCTTATCCTAGGGCTACTCCCAACCTTTAACCTCTGCAATATGCTTTGATCTGTGACCTTCAATTGAAACTAAATGCAAATGAAAATTGAAACTGACAAAAATGATGAAAATGATGCTTGTTCAACAAGCTTATTGCACACACCTACTCTAATTATTTGGAAAATGAAGCATTCAAGTTACATGAAACAAACAATGAAGCCATTTCATCATTTTTTTAACTGTTTGAAGCTTTGAAATGTGCTTCCTTAAGCACCAGAGATAATTCTTACTTGAAGGCACGTCAAAGAAACATTTGGCAATACACTTTCCATTGAAGAAATCAATGAGCCTAGGCCCACTTTCTGCTTGAAGACAGGCTGCAAGTGGATCCTAAAAAACATCATTAATACTTGCCCCTGTGACATTGTTTTTTGTAAAAAGGAAAAGTATTGCATTAGGTCCTTCCTCCATTGTTCTTGGTTTTTGTATGGCTTGCTGATTTTTTGATTCATCCTCAATGCATATGGCCTTGGTCCACTTCTGGTCATGAGGTGTATTAGGAAAAAGGCTTAGTGATGCTTGTCTTTCTTAAATTTTAACCTTTCTCATCTGATCACATGGCATTTGATCTTGGTTGCTTGATGAAACTGAGCTTGTGTCTTCAAGAGGAATAAGGGGTTGATAGGGCAGTTCATCACAATTAGAAGTGTTCGGGAAACTACATTCTTCTGTCTTATCTTCTGATTGTGAGGGTTATTCATCATAGCTTGGCTTGTGGTCCCAATTTCTCATTTTTTCACCTTCTAAACTTAGATTATCATCTTCTTCTTCTTTTTCAGCGACAAAAATATGACATGAGGGTTGAAACAAGTTATTGTTTCTTTGATTGGAAGGGTACTTTTCTAATATAAGTCTTCAACAGATTGTTCATGGAAATCACCTTCATAATCACCATACAAAGGTGAATTAATTAACATTTGACTATTGATGGCTGAGGGGATTAGGATAATAGCTGGGACAACTGGTTGTTCAGTGAAAACATCCTCGTAGTCATCAAAACTTGGCAAATCATGGCACATTGGTTCATTAACAATAGGAGGGATTACAACAACAATTGGTAAGCTATGAATTCGTTCATGACAAGCTGCAACATTATTCTCATGATGAAATAAATCTGAACCTAAGATGACCTCTTGACTTAAAGAATCGAGAACATGAGGAGAAAGGGAAATGATGGATTGTCCATATTGATCATTCTCTTGGGGACCTAGATTTTGACATGAATGATGCATTTTTTCTTCAAATTTAGGAAAATAATTATGAAACTCATCATCTAAGTCATGCTCTCTATAATCATCCCCTTCATCATCACTACTAGAGGAATCACTTGTTGAATCTTGAATATATGATGCATACACCTCACAACAATTCTCAAAAAGTCTTTCAGCTGGATAAATAATCTTGCAATGAGAATAAAAACATCATGAAAGTCCTTCAAAGAGGAAATACTAGAAGCAGGGAGTGTTTTATACAATTGCCTCACATCGCCTTTCAATGACTACATGAACATTTTCATCAATATATCTTCATGATGGATGTCAAGACGCTGCATAAAATCATGAAATTCATGAACATACTCAAAAGGGTTGTCATCATCACCTTCATAAAATCTGGGAAGAAGATCTTTCCATTCATCAATTTGAGGCACAAGATGTGGATAACCATCTATGACTAAGAAATTGAGTGGGGAAAACCTCCTGGCCAGGATAGCCTTCACATCCATTTGATTTTTCTCATCCCCAGTGGAGTCACCAATATATTTTGAACAATGGAGTCGCCATGGTGAATGTGTAGTCTTGAAGGTGTCCAACTTCAGTCACCATATAAAGTTGGAGCTGTGAAATTTCATTCTTCCCAGGGAGATTTTCAATCTGCTCAAATATGTCCCTGGAAACGACACCAAAAATGTTAGCACTAAAAGTCACACTTTGACTGCTAAAGTGTAAGCTCAACACCCATCAGAATGTGAAAGATAATTTTGGTTTCGAATAGGTGGATCAGCAAGATGGATAAAGAAAGAGAGAGGGATACAAACTGTAGATCAGTAAGCTACATCAATGGGCAATGGAGTCACAAACATCCTACTCATTGAAGGCACAAAAGCTTCTCAACAGAAAAAAAATAGTATATGCTGATAGGTGGAATAATGAAGAAGGAAAACATAATATAGAATGTTCACTAAACAAAGATCCTCCCAATTTAATGAATCAACAAAACTTGAATATAAACAATGATTGATGGGAAAAATACAATAGATCCTCTGTTGCTTAGGGATCCATAAATCATTGACAGCCTTTGATCCTCAAATATGAAATATATTCAAATAAGAAGAAATATAAACAAAAGAGTTACAATCTGAAATCATAGTTCTCGTGAGTCTCCAATAGCAGTAATGCTTACAACCCTAAATGCCCACATGCTTACAAATGAACACACACAGGAAAACTGTCTGCTACATCTCTCTCTAGCCTCTCTTGGCTCATGAATCCCCTCTTCTCCAAGAGATATTTCCTTCTTTAAATAGACAATAGAATCCAAATTAACTAAGGAGTTTGAATCCCATATCCTCCATTGGATTCTAAGCCTTGGAGATAGGTGGCAACAATCAAAGAGACAAAAATCCAACAAACTGATAATTTTCAGGAATTTGTTGGAAGTCATTAATAAAATGTCTCCACATCATTGCATGAGGTCTTTTCTGGAGATAAATCTTAGGTGAAGGTTTTTCTTAACATCTAATGGATCCTTGAGAAGTCATTCTAACCCTCCTTAACATGTGGAAACCTCCCAACAAGGTGAATATCAAAACCGTGACCGCTACAGGAAATTAGGCAGTGCCATTGTAAAACAGTTGGGTAGCGCCACTTATATGTCTAATATCTCTCAAACCATAACATATTTTAAACAACTGAGAGACATTTTTGTTATTTGGCATGTTATGAACAAAAACCTGCTCCATTTTTCAAAAATGCCTTTTCAATTGTTCAGAATCCAAGCTTCAAGTTAGTGACTAAGAATGGTAAAATAACTCTGCACAATTCATTTTCTGCCAAAAATATTAGGTAACGCTTGTAGGTAGCGCCATTTATGTTGCACCTATGTGCAGGTTTAGGTAGCAATGTCAAAATGCAATGCCTTCAATATTGAACGTGTGTAGAGCAGTTGGTGGTCTTTTATAATGTCGAACCCGTTGTGTTTAGGTGTTTTGGCAGTATAGTAGGTTGTGCACTTTACCACTGAGGGAGTTAACACTTTAGAAAAAACTCAAAAATCTGATAGTTAGCCCTCTTCTAGCTGCAAATTCTTGTGCTAACAAGATCATTCATGAGTTTTGTCAAATCAGGAATAATGAGGGATGCCAAGTATGGCATAGGGATATTTGTTGTAGAATTGGTTCCAACCATTGTGTGGGAAGGTAGTGAACCTATCCCTTGAGAGATATTTGGTGGGGTTGTACTTCTCCCTTGAAAATAATTTTTCCCCCTGCCTCCTTGTGAAGGAGAACTAGTGGTTGGGTAGCCTTAGGAATTGGGTACAATCCAAGTGGAACCAAGTAAATTTGATCCCAGTCAGTAGCACTCACAGGGGTGTGAGGTGGTTGAGCCGATGAGTTGGCAAGATTAGGGACTCCTCCTAAAATAGGAGGGAGATTTTGCAAGCATCTCGAACAACAGGGATTATGTGGGTCCCCTATGGTTTCCAAATAGAAAATTGAATGTGTGCAAATGGTGACAAGAGAGAAATAAATGAACAAGATATTTGTATATGTTGGACCTTCACAAGATAGTGTAACTCACAATTGCATGTAATCAAATGAGCATCATACATAAATCAACTGTAAAATAAACAAACATGTGGATACCTGGATTTTGTCCACGTGGGGGAACAATAAAAAAAAATGTGCATGTCCTAAAATATGCATCATCCTTCCTCTCAAATAGAACAGGGCCTTCCAATAGCACTCAACAGTGGGGTCTAAAGACACTGGAAGAGGAACTAGTGAAGGTTGAAATAATCAGTTATAATGAGGGGTAGAGGGTGCATATCCCAAAAGAATTAGTGATATTTCCCAATATCCACAAAAAATATGATCAAGGTGCGATTGCAGCCCACAATATCCACCTGTTTAGATGTCCTAAGTTTTGGCCACTAGTTACATCGGTCAAAGTGTGGCATTTAGAATTTCGGCCTCAGAAATGGGTCACGGGCTCAATGCCCTCACAAGAGTTGGGTGAATCAAGGAGAGATGTGAAGAACAACCATAACCTGACCTTCGACCCTTCACGGGTATCTCCCTGCCTTATGGTGTAGGAACACTTGACATGGAGGATTTGAAATTTCCCTATTTCTCAACTTCTAATTTTTGAAAATGTGAGAACCAAATAATGGCGGGGTATTTGGATGCCTACCCCCGAGATCCTACCTACACTAAAAAAAATATTTTGGCACCTCCTTTGGAGGAAAACTAAGTGTGTTTTTGTCCCTCGACCAATATTTGGAGAACCTTGGTCATGTTTGACCATTTGTGGGTCTTCGATAGGATGGTCGAAGACATAAAGCCCAAGCGAAGCAGATATCACAGGATCTCGTCCCCTTTTGCGGGATTTTTGGGTTTTAGGGTTTATGTAACGGGTATGGGATGTCGGCCCATGGGTCTTACCCATGTTCAAGCCCCTTTTGTAATGTATAAATAAGTAGCTAGGAGATGTAAGAAGAAGACCTAGTAGTTACTAGTCATTGATTGACTTAGTGCATGGCTAATTGTCTTTGTCCACGAATGTGTTAAGGTTTGCAGAGATAAGTGAAAGTGTTTTCTAAGTGCTTTGTGCACCGACTGTGTAGAGGATTTGTGCTTGGAATCAACTTGGGGAAGGAGGATCTGGTGAGGTGCACGTAGATATTTTGTCATACGCGGAGTTAGCGTTGTGGCTTGGTGCATGTAAGAAGATTGGAAGAGACTAATAAGAAGAGAAGAAGATTGGTGGATGTAGCCCCAAACTAGGGTGAACCATGTATATCCTATGTCGATGTGCTTTGTGCTATGGTGTTCATGTTGTTTATGTAATTAATTTCTTAATCTAGATGTATGATAGATCCAATTGATGCTTAGTGCTTTATGATGTAAATGAATGTTAGATCTACTTTAATGTTATGTGTTGAATGACTAGATATGCTTGGATCTTGTTTGTCATTGCGTTGATCTGTAATTAGGGTTTTAACCTGCGATGTGAATAAAGGAGTTAGAGACTAATGAATATTATTGTCTAAGTGCTCTGTTAAGTATTGTGATCACAGATCTGTGCCCCAGCTAGGTTGCAGACACCTGAGTCCTGCAACCCCCCTGCCTCTACCTCAAGTGAGACTTCATCTGACTCATAGGTGTTGTCGAAAGGGCCGAGAGTTAGGGTTTTGTTTGTACGTTGTTGAAGCATTGAACCCTAGTTCTACCCCTATGCCAACAAATGGTTTTGTTGTCAAAACCTAAAATTGTGATTGTTGGGAACTGAAGAAAAGAGAACGATTTGTGCGCAAATATGTTGTTGTAGTGCCCAATATTCTACTTGACTTGTGAAGATCTATGCTAAGAAGGGAATCGGATCTGAAGAAAAGGGGTAAGATCTTAAAGCTTTGTGCTCTCATAAAGGTAAGATAAGTGGAAATTTTTTCTTCGAAAGAATGGATCTAGGTATGTTTGTTAGATTTTGTCCTAGTCTGAAAACTAGGGAAAAACTAGAAGAGAGAATATTTGATATGAATAAATCTGATAGAAATAATGAAATATATGTTATTCCTATGCATAGAAAGAATTTTTGGACTAACAAGTGGATGTAGGATCCTAGAAATATTTTTTTTGCAGATTCATCACTATGATCCCAGTGCGTCATATAGGAAAGGTTGGGGATTGTTTAAGAGAAAGAGAGGAATGACTCTTTGTTATAGTTTCATAAGAGCGGGACATCTTGCTAAGGAATGCCCTGGTATAGGTACTATTTGTCTTTGTTGTAAATTTGTTCGTCATGAGGTTTTGGATTGTCCTAGAATGATTGCTAAAGTTGAAAAGATGAGTATGAGATAAGAAAACCATGAAGAAGGTCAAGAGACTAAGGATATGCTAGAACACTGGAAAGAATCAGAGACTATACTATTGCAGATGAAAGAAACCCTCATTGATCACAGAGACATCAGTTTACCAGAGATCTTAAAAGAGGAGTGCATAGAAATAAGAATATGAGACTTCGACATAGATTGTGTTTTGGATGAGGAAACATAGGTGAATATCATGATAGAAAGTACTTGGGAAATTTTAGGAGGAATAGGATTTTTTAAAGGAAATATGATAACCCTATGTGAAAGACTTACTCATGTACCTATGGTTTCTCATGAAGCATCGACGGAAGACGAATTCGAGGTCATTAAGTTTGTTGAGAACAACACTCCTTTTGCACTTTTTTTAGGAAGGACCTGGATTGAGAAAGATTAGATCCGAAGGGAAGAGGAAGAGGAAGCTATAGAACAGAAAAAGAAAGAATCAAGGGATTTCATTGCTAGGAGAATAACGCATTTAATAGAAGAACAAGAGGCTCTGGAGAAGCAACAAGTCGAGGCAGCTCGAGCCAAGCTCGAGGCCTTCGAATAAGAATTGCCCAGATCAGAGTGACTCGAAACGAGTCATAGGTGAGTGTTGAGAGCCTGTTGGTCCTCGACCAAGTTTTGGAGAACCTTGGTCATGTTTGACCATTTGTGGGATTTTGACAAGCTGGTCGAAGATGGAGCGCCCGGGAGAAGCAGAGATCGCGGGATCTCGACCCCTTTTGCGGGATTTTTGGGTTTAGGGTTTATGTAATGGGTATGGGATGTCATCCCATGGGTCTTACCCATGTTTAGGCCCCTTTTGTAATGTATAAATAAGTAGCTATACGATGTAAAAAGAAGACCTAGAAGTTACTAGTCATTGATCGGCTTAGTGCATGGCTAATTGGCTTTGTGCATGAATGTGTTAAGGTTTGCAGAGCTAAGTGAAAGTGTTTTGTAAGTTCTTTCTGCACAGACTGTGTAGAGGCTCTATGCTTGGACTTAACATGGGGAATGAGGATCTGGAAAGGTGTGCGCATATCTCCTGTCCTATGTGGAGTTAGCATTGTAGCTTGGTGCATTTAAGAATATTGGAAGAGACTAATAAGAAGAGAAGAAGATTGGTGGACGTAGCCCCACACTGAGATGAAACATGTATATCATGTTTCTATGTGCTTTGTGATATGGTGTTCATGCTTTTTATGTAATTAATTGCTTAATCTATATGTATGATAGATCCAATTGATTCTTAGTCCTTTATGATTTAAATAAATGTTAGATCTACTTTAATGTTATGTGATGAATGATTAGATATTCTTGGATCTTGGTTGTCACAGCATTGATCTGTAATTAGGGTTTTAACCTACATTGTGAATAAAGGAGTTAGAGACTAATGAATATTATAGGCTAAGTTCTCTATTAAGTATTGTGATCATAGATCTATGTCCAAACTAGGTTGTAGACACCTGAGTCCTGCAACCCCCCTTGCCTCTACCTCGAGTGAGACTTCATTTACTTAACAGGTGTTGTCGAAAGGGCTAGTAGTTAGGGTTTTGTTGGTGCATTGTTGAAGCGTTGAACCCTGGGTCTACCCCTGTGCCAACATGTGTTTTTAGGAAAATTTTAGATGTGGTGGGATGAGAGATTGGGGGTGTGGACCAATATCGTTTGAATTAAATGGGTGTGGATAATTTCCAAAGAAGTAGTTTGATCTTCCGAAATTCCGTTGGAGAAAACCTACTTCAACCTCCACTATTTCAAAAGAGAAATTATGTGTGTGAGGAGTGGCTTTGTGCGCAAGCAAGTGAAAATGTGTGCCAAGATTTTAATAAGTTAAGTGTGAGATTGCAACATGTGGACTTCCTGTGGTCCTTACAAATATTCTTTACCTAGCATACTATGTGTATTTGGTACAACCTTGCGGAATATTTAAATCCCTAAAGAACTAGCAATGTGGAGATATGGGTCCTTTACAAATCCTTTAAACTCCCTAAATGTTGTTTATACTAAGAAAGATTTGAAACTATCCTAAATTGCAAGCAAGTGGGCATGTATGGGCCCATTACTTTGATATTTAAACTTACCTATATTTTGATATAAACTACGAAAGAATTTTTAAGAAGCTATCCTAAGTTTGCAACATGTGGGCATGAAGGGCCCTTACAAAACTTTAAGATGATTTCAACAAACTAAGATGAACCCTAGGGGTGTTTTGTCCTCTCCTAAAGATTTTTGTTAAGGGAGATTAAATGTCCCTTTAACCACCTTTCTAATTCTTGAGATCAAACTAGGGTGCAAGGGAAGAGCATACTTGAGGGTTAAAGTTAACGTCTAGTCCCAATTTAAGTTATTTATGTATGAAAGAAATAACCTCAACTTAAAAGTTTACAATCCAAATAAGCCATCCATGTGGCAACAAAGAAAAAGAGGAGAATATTGGTTCTTCTTACCCCCTAAGTGCCTATGTTAGATAACCTTTCATATGGGAAAGGACTCTAAGTGGAGTGTAGTTTCCTTACAAAGTGCATGAAAATAAAAATTCAAAAGCTAGGGGCCTTCAAACCATCCAGAAAAACCATTACAATTTGAAAAATTAGAGTTATGCATGGGTTACAATTTTGACAGGCGTGTAGAATGCGCAAAGTGCCCAGTGTAAAGAGGCATGTTTCATGGACAGTGCACACAGTGTGCGGCTGTGGGAAGTAATATTTGTGCACTTCCTGTCATGCATCGGGGGAGAAATTTCCAAGTGAAATACTCCTTCCTCAGCTGTGAATTTTGACTTTGGCATGTTGGGCTAGGCCAATTTTGGTACCTGCAAGTTAAAACAATCAAGATGAAGTGCTCTGAAGTCTCAAATAGAGAGGAATTTGATATTGATCCCCAATATGGTCTCCAATCTGTTGTGTTGGTTTTGTCCCTTGGGTGAGAAAAATAACAACACTTGCATGTCTAAGTGAGTCTGCTAGACAAGATAGAAGTTTTGTGAGTGGGTTAGATAAGTAAAACGCATATGTAAACAAAGAAATAAACTAAAACAACTAAGAAATAAATGTTAGAAATCTTGAGAAACTTAGAACCATGAAAATCGAACAATGACCAACATAATGCTACCAATGGAACAATAGATTAGTAGGAAAAACACCATAGAGAAAGTTTAGGGACTTATGAGTCCCCTCTTCCTCCTTGGGAGGGATCTTGAGTTCCCTAATTGAGAGATCTTCATACAATGGAAGAAATGGAAAATGGTGAAGGAAAAAAATGTCTATTCCCTCAAGAGGTGAGTGGAATGGCCTATTGCAACGATGCTTGAAGGATTCCAACAGAAAAGAGGATTCCCAAGGAAGAATTTTTGCAGCATAACAATACTATGAAGGTCTTGTTTTCTTAGCACACCCATGGCTCTTATTTATAGAATTCAACCATGGAAAAATGTAATTGGTTCATAGTGTGAACAAGGGGCCTTTTAGGGCATCCTCTAGACCTTGACCAACCCCCAAGCTATATTTCGCTGAGATATGAGTGTCAAATCATGTTGGGGGTCAGACCAGAAGTGGTTGAGGGGCCAACAAGATCCATAAATGTGTCATTCATAGAAGTGCACAGGTTTTCTCTTACACAGTTGCACATTTTGTGCATTGTGCGCATTGAGGGCTATGTTGGCCTGTGCATTGTGTGCACACTCCCTTTGGTGAATTTGTGCATTTCAATTTTTGACCAAATTGTATAGTTTTTTTCCTTTTGAGTGCATTTTGGTGTTGTAGGTGGACTAATTGTTGTTGGCAGTTATGTGTTTCTTTAACAATTTTTGTGCAATGTTGCGAATGATTTTTCAGTGATAATAGAGAGGTAGGTCGCGGAGGCCCTCAATGTGGCTGCTATATTTCACTCATTTTGAGAGTGAATCATGAAGAAGACAAACTTCGCCATTTGAGATATGACCTTCATGCATTGCTTGGTAGAGATCAAGGAGATAGCACTAGGTGGGACTGCGTCAGGTATCTTGTACAATTTCTTGTTCAAAGTAATAATAACACTGCAAGGACTATACTCATATACATCATGATGTTTCAATAAACACGGTTTTCCCAAAAGAACATTACAAACTTTGAGAGGAAAAACATCACACAATACCTCGTCTTTGAAGGGCTTGATGCCATATGATAGGTAGCATTGTTGGCTGACATGGATATCGATCCCTTGGCGGAGCCATCCGATCGTGTAGGGTTGCAAGTGCAGCGTTGTTAGTAGGGAAAGACACTTGACAACCTCTATTGATATGAGGTTCTTTTGGCTACTGCTATTAACGATGAAGTGCAGCAAGGTACCCTTCACCCACATATGTGAATGAAAAAGGTGCTCGCCTTCCTATGGCTCATCTAATTCACTAGGCTAGAGCTTGGTGGTAGCAACGGTAGAACTAGGTTTTGAATCAATGATCTATCTCCCCCTTTCTAGTTCTGACTCAAAGTCGGAACCTGCATCTGATTCAGAGGATTTCACCTCAGCCATTAGTTACTGCTATGAGGGGCAATCAACAGTGTTAAGAGGGGATATTATCGAAGTTGCGCCACTTCTCGATATCTTTGTTTGTATTTTTGGTGTTCTTCTTTTCTTTCGTCTTGGAATGGTTTTCCTAAGGTTTTCCATCTTTCCTATGTCCCTTTTGTTGCGGGTTGGGGTAAGTTAATACATCAACTTCCCGGGGTCGTAACTTTTGGATACGATCTTCGTTTTAGACGCACGATAACCCGTTGGAAAGGTCTATCAGAGGAATACACATTTTTCCTTCAAAATATGATGTCTTCTACAATCTAACTATGGTGCGACCTAAAAACTTTTTTTAGGGCCTCAAAACAACCCCGGAAGTTAGGGACCCGAAAACTAGGAAAAAACTGCCAAACTGGAAAACTACCAAAATGAGTCAGTTGGAATAGGTGGGAGGCCACTGAAATCCATCTAGATCAATTATATAGTATTTGAGGCATCACATCCATAGAACAGTTTTGAGGAGAGGATGTGGTTAAATGAGGATTTGGGTGAACCAACAAGATTGACCTTGCCTTGAATAGGAGATAGCTCGAACCAATCCCTTAACCAATTCAAATCTCCCGGAAAAAACCTCACAAATCAAGGCATGATGGTTTCAACTACTTCATCGCCACCCCATAAATGAGCAGAGGGAGAGACTATCTATCCCCTATAAATGAGAAATGAGCAATAATCTAGATTTATCCCTCCTTGTATATGCATAGGGGGGTGATGAATCTCATACAAGGTCAAAATATCAAGGAACAAGGTAGTATTTCGGCCTCCAACTATGTTACACATTATTTTGGTCACTCTGATGATGACTTTACAAGCATGTAATCAGGCCCTCAAAATCATTTTTTTCCTAAGAAAAGTGATTTCTTTCCTCCCCTGCAAGACTACTTTTTAGAAGGACGCCGTAGGCTACCCATAGTGTACAATGTGGAAATCCATGATTTTTGCAGGCTGCTCTATAACTAGCCTACGGGATTTCTGTAGGCTACTATATAGGCAGGGTGCGGCGATGTTTGAAAACAAAAGAGGAAAGAGGTTCAAGAAGTTTCTAGAAGGGGAATCTTATGGAATGTGAGGTGGTGTCTGTATGGTTACGATCTTACTGACTTCTCTGATCTAGTGGGATCATCCTCATCCTTTTAAACACTTCATATTCTCCTATATAATAATGGGCTTCTCATGGAAAAGGTTAAGCACAGTCAAGGAAAGTTGAGCAAAGGATTGCTGGAAGAATAGTCTATAGATTGTGTGAAGAATATTATTTCAGTTGATGCTTGAGATCTGCATTCAATCATCAATCTTTTGAAGATCATCTTCATGCAAATCTCGAAACAAGTATATGTATGTATTGGAATGAAGGACCAGTAAAAGGGAACTTGCGACATCAAGGCATTTCAGTTGTATCTTCCACTTTTATTCAATATAATATAGTGGCATGCTTCTTTCCCATAAAATCATTCTCATTTTGTTACATGACTCCTTCATCAAATGTTTAAGTTTTCATTGAATCTATAATATTTTCTTTCACTTTGGTTGGTTTGTGTCATTGTAGATCGGGTTTCACAAGAGCACTGGAGCAAAGCGGGAAAAACAAAGATATAAGGAAGCGATCTCAAAGGTAAGTCATCAATTCCTTATTTGACACTTAGATCAATGATTGTAACTTAGGGAAAGCATCATTTCCTATCTTGTTTTATTCTAGATCGAGGTGGATCTATAGAGATTAGTTTATGTCTGCATTTACTGATTTATCCTATAACAAAATTAACGACTCCACTGGGGATACGACTTGATTGTGGTTATTTTTTGGCCATTTGTTCTTGCCTACTCTTTTTATCTAAATCCAGTCTCTGAGTCTGTGGGATATCCATTCAAACTCTCTGAGTTTGAAAGTTCACTGAGATTTTTTACATTTTTCTCAAAATTTCTTGATTTTCAGACGTTTCTGCACTGAAACCTATACCTAGCCTACAAAAAATTTTATTTCTGCACCCTAGATATTTTCTTCAGTGCGTACTTTCCACACCCTGTCTGTTTTTGGCCTACAAAAACTAGATATTTTCACACTGTAATGTTCTTTTAGCCTGCAGTGGCGTCTGTGAAATTTTTGAGTGGGGTTTTGGCCTTTGTTGATGCCCTGTTTTTTCTTTACTCAATTGGGGCGAACGTTTTTAGCCAGTATTTGACTGTTTTCTCATGCTTAACACGTTGTTGATTGGTTTTTGGAGATCGAACACCTCTCTTAGTCATTTTCCAGCTTTCATTTTTTATTTTTAACAACAAGGGTATAATCTCTAAGTGCTTGTTCGATCAAAAGTCTTGGATTGGATTTGAAGTTTTGGATTGATTATGTATTATGGATTGCTTGATGATTGAGAGGTTATTTCTTCATTTACATTTGGAGAAATAATTCCTTGCCATTTTGTTCTTTTATCTTCATTGAAAGTTTGATTTGGATGTTTGTTGAAGGAATAGTTTTCTTGGATTATTTGTCCTTTCTCTGTCATTCCTTTGGTCTGTTCTGAGAACGGAAGAATTTGAAGTTATCCATTCTTTTGAATAATCATACATAAGAAAACTTATTTCATTTAAGAGAAGAGAACATTGAAGAACTTCATTGTTTATTGGTTGTTTGAAATTGTGTTCATTTAAAAAGTATATTTTGTAGCTTACATCATTCTAGAAACACTTTCTCCCTGTTGTAGATATAATTCATTACACGAAAATTTGCATCATTCATTTCTATTTGCATATTGTTGGTTCAAGGTCTTACACAACATCAGTTTCATTCTCGTCTCCCTCTTGAGTAACAACAACCTTTAAAAATATTGCAAAAATCTAAAACTTAATTAGTAATTTTTTCTAGGTCTCTTTTACATCGACATTATCTAGGCTAGAGCTTTGGGATAGACGGTGAGACACACTCTCCAAAGTGAAAAAAACACAATATCATCTTTTGATAGGGAGTATTAAATTCCGTTTGCAACATTTTGTCCTGGAAAGCCCTTCTCACACAAGGTTCAAACCTGAGGTCGCATTGAGATTGGCAGAGTTACTTACCCTGCTTTGTTGATCTCGGTGTAGAGATTGCATGTATTTTGGGGGTCACTTGAAGGTACACCCAAAATGATGAGTGGAAGCCTCTCAATTTGATTTTGGGCTAGATACCCTGTCCTTGTGCATGGATCGGACTGTCGACTGTCTCCCAAGGAATCATTGTTGTTTTTGGTAGCCTTAGTTGCCTATCTTCTTAGGGTTTTACACGAGGTGACTGTGGAGGGGCAAGTCTTTGTTAATTTTTATGCCATTATTATAGTTCTTTGCATTTCAATAGATAAGAGAATCATAAGAACAAGATCACTGAGAAATACACATTCACAATAGACACATCATTTATCCTGGGAAACCCTCTAGGGGAATAAAACCCAGCAAAAACTTCCTTATCATAAATAGCTTATACAATGTTCAAGAGATAAATTAAACCAATACAGAAAGTCCTCCCCAAGAGATGCGCCACTCTTCTTCTCCTCTCTCTAACTGTTAATTGCAGCTTGCCTCATAATATAATGAGCAA
>SNQJ01S0036833.1:32834-52840 GCA_010110895.2 Picea sitchensis
GGCAGCAAGAGCTATAATGGTTCTGATTGAAGTGTATCTGGCCACAGGAGCGAATGTCTCTTCATAGTCTATTCCTTCCTTCTGGGAAAAGCCACGAGTGAAAAATATTTCTTTATATTTATCAATACTTCCATCAACAACATGTTTTATCTTGAAGAGCCATTTTGATGATACCACATCCTTACTTTTTGGTCTGGGAACAATTTCCCATACATCATTCTTTATTATGTATTGGTATTCCTCTGTCATGGCATCTGCCCATTCCTTCTTCTGGATGGCCTCTTCAAAACATGTGGGTTCCTCATCAAGTATATTGCACATCAAATCTGTTTAACTGGAGAATGGCTTTGGTCTCTTTACCTGTCTTGTGGTTCCTTCTGGAACACCATACTTCTCTCCATCTTGAATAAGCTCTCTTGCCCAAGCAGGCTTTATTTTATGGGAGAAGGTCATTTGAGGAGGTTATTGAACTTCTGTGATATCATGATCTTCAGGAGTCTCCTCATCAGGGGAATTTACGACTTCCCTTATAGGTTCTGCAACTCTAGGAACTTCCCTCATGGATTCTGTAGTCCTAGGATTTACAGGTTCCTCTTCATATACCTCTTTAAGCTGGCATCTTCTCGATTTCTTAAGTGCAACTTCTTCATCAAAGGTCATGTCCCTGTTGATCTCAATATGGCGGTGACCAGGTATGTATATTATGAAGGCCTTGGATACCTCACAGTATCCCACAAATATTCCCTTCTTTCTGGAAGGTTCCAACTTGTTTCTTTTCTCTTTCGGTATATGGATAAACACTGGACAACCAAATATTTTGAGATGTCTTACCTATGGCTTCTTTCCGGTGAACATTTATTCCAGGGTCTTGACCCCAAGTGCGCTATGGGATAATCTGTTATGCACATAAACAGCTTCCATTGCTACTTCTGCCCATAAGCACATAGGAAGATCCTGATCATAGTCTTCACAGCTTCCAGCATGGTTCTATTCTTCTGTTCAGCTACACCATTTTGTTGGGGATTATAGGGAGTAGTTAGTTCCCTCTTGATCCTGACATCTTTGCAAAATCTTACGAACTCCTTCAAGGTATATTCTCCTCCATTATCTGACCTGAGTATCTTAAACTTTCTTTCGGAAAGATTCTCTATCAAGGTTTTGAATTCCTTGAATTTACCGCTAATAGAGGATGATGGCATTGGGCCACACACGTCAGAATGGATGAGTTCCAATGCTCCTTCTGCTTTGTTGTCCCTATTTGGAAAGGAGTTCTTGATGTTCTTCCCTTGCACACATCCATTGCATATGCCTTCATGGTAACCTTTGAGTTCTTGTAAACTTGTGACCGCTTTGCATATGTATGGTAGCGCCTTGTAGTTGATGTGAGCTAATCTTCTAGAGTTCACATGGATTCTTCAATAGCGTGGGTCATGGAAGCTTCTAAGTGACCCATCTTCTTATTTTCCACTGATGATTTCTTCATTTATGATCTCTCCTTTAGCATGTTTCCTTCTGCAACCTTCGCTATAGCTTCCTCATGTGACATGGAGCAAGGTCAACAAAACAACAAGCAAGAATAATATCCTTCTTGATAATATAAAGCAATAGAACGAACAATCATCACAATAGATCCTTTAGAGCTTATCACTTATAATTTATCTGAAGTAAAGATTAAAGGTAAGGAATACAATACGAAATGAGGTCAACACTCTCATAGTGTTGTGACAAATCATTCTTCCATGGAAATCTGGAACTAACACATGAGGTTTCTCCTTGAGGAGTTGTTAGTCATATCAGGCAAAGTATTTACATCTATATTCTCTCATGCTATCAAGTATAATACTTTACGACGATTGATATCTCAACTAAAGTCATCAGCTTGTCATGTGTACCTTTGAATCTTGATTAATCAAACATGGAGCCTTGTACTCAAGAGTGAGTGCTTGCTTTTCTTCCAGGTCTCCTTCACTAAAGTGACGAGTACTTTCTTCAACCTGTCTGTTGTACTAAGACAATATGTTATCTTGACAAAAGGTTAGGTTAGAGGATAAGCTCTGTGATCAACTTTTAATCCTTCTAATGATTTGATCATAGCTTCAACATGATCAAGATAATTTCATAACAAATAGATGCATATTAGAATAATCACACCTGGGTTGCATCATTCCTCTGAATGTGTTGGATCTTGATATCCTTCTGGATCTATGGAAAAATATCCCTTCTCCTGCAAATACTCTTTAGGGTTTAACCATTAACCGTATGTGAGTACATACCTCGGATAGCATTTGCAGGTAGAGGCACCATCTGGTAGCAACGATAATCATTACCAAAAACTTCAAGAGTGATTGCAGCTAGTTCTACGGCTGCAACTGCAACAGGTATTGCAACTGCAACTGGTTCTGAGACTGCAACTGAAACTGCAACTTAGGGTTTTATGAGGAATCCCTAATTTTTCAAACTTCGATTTTTGAACATCTGATCCAGGGGATAGATGCGATGAGTTGAGGCGAGTTAGTTGGTGCAGTCAAAATTTTGAAAATCCAACTTTTACCCATTCAAATCTGATCTACGGATTTCTGGACTGGTGCTTCTGGTTTTCTGGTACTTCTGGTACTCTGGTACTTCTGGTACTTCTAGTACTCTGGTTTTCTGGTTTTCTGGTACTTTGTGAAACTAGGGTTTCACTTTCCGGGAGATCTAGCCACTGAAAAGGTTCTCTCTAAGTGCCAAAATGATCCTTGGGGGAGGGCGCAGCTTTCTAGGTGGTTAGGGAGTTGAAAATATTCACTTTTGCAAAACCCTAATTTTTGGGTATGGTAATAGTGGCATTTTTCCTCTTGCGAAATATGCTTCCTTCAGGTTGGCTCTGATACCATGTTAATGTTTATGCCATTATTATAGTTCTTTTCATTTCAATAGATAAAAGCATCATAAGAATAATATCACTGAGAAATACACATTCACAACATTTATCCTGGGAAACCCTCTAGGGGAAGAAAACCCAACAAAAACTTCTGTATCATAAATAGCTTATACAATGTTCAAGAGATAACTTAAACCAATACAGAAAGTCCTCCCCAAGAGATGCGCCACTCTTCTTCTCCTCTCTCTAACTGGTAATTGGAGCTTGCCTCATAATATAATGAGCAAGTGAGTTGTGTGTTAGGAGTGAGGCACTAGCCTCTTGTTTATATCAAACTGGCACGTGTGAAAGGTCACAATCTGGAAGGGCCGACCTCTCACTCTAGGTGAGTAAACCCACCTTTAATTAATTATGGGTCTTCCATTATAACTGTTGGGGCCGACTTCTTATTCTGCACTTTCTAATTGTCCGATGACCAATCCGCAAAAGGGGATTTGGTCCTTATACAATTACCGACATGATTAATCCACAATGGGGATCAATCCAATAACAATAATAATAATAATTACATGATTAATCCGCAATGGGGATTTAATCCAATAATAAAATAATAATAAGAATTCTCTTCGCAGTTACATTATTTCCACAGTCTTCACGCTACCTGGAATCGACGTTGGCCAGACTCACTCACGCTCCTTGGAGGGTATACCCACGATTATGTGTGGGAGCTTTCACCAGGGTGTAAGTCCGTTAAGAAGGTCGTCAATGTAAATTTTACACCATATCCCAGCCCCTTCTTGTCTTGACTTCGCGACGTTGGATTTCATCACCAACTAGTGACTTTGGAAGGTTTTTTTTGTTTGGCTTTGATTCCCAGATTCTACTAGCGAGTGTTGTTTGTTTATATATTTGGCCATAGATTTGTTTTGTAAAATTTTCGATTCGACTAGCATTGACCCTCCACGTCGTTCGCGTAGGATGCAAGGACTACCTCCGAAAGATTCGGAAGTTTCTCAACCCTTTCTTCCTAATCCACTAGAGAACTCTCCTCAACAAAGTGAGATCCAGGACCACATAACTTCACAAGAAGAAAGCATTGATTCTTTAGAAATTTTTCGAATCGTTTCGGATTCTTTTGACGCTTTTCACTTACCTCCTAGATACGAGAGACCTACTCTCTGACTGAACTCATCTGGAGAACTTGTTTTTGACACTTCTAGAATACAAACTGGAACCCTTTCCATCCTTGAAAATGAGGATCCGTTTTGGACCACTGACATATCTCAAACTCTGAATTATAGGCGAAACCCTCCCAACTCGAAGGAAGAAGTTGATATACCTGTCATTTATAAACCACCTGAGACATCTACTACATTTACAATACCTTTAGACCACTTTAACAGTACAACTTGTTATTTCTTCACTAGTTCAGACACATTGTCAGTTGGTCCTAGCTCAACTATCCTTCTTCAGCAAGCCCATTCCACAATGGCCCTAAACACTACGATTATTCCCACCAGGAATATAGTAGATAGCCAACCTCCTATTGGCACATCGCTTTCGTCTAGACAAATCCCTTCACTCCCTCTTGGGTATAATGATTTGAATGCTTCTATCCCCATTCCTACCCAAGTTCCATCTGGAGCTTCTAGAGTCTTTACTCCTCCTGGGTATAATGTTGTTTCTGGTTCCATTCTGACACCATCCCAGTTCCTCTCTAGAGGGTCTTATCCACCTTTTATAGGAGGATTCAGACCCAGTGATTCTACCACCTTTGGAATTTCTACTCTTTTATTCACTTCTGGTTATCAAATTCCTATTGGGGGATAGTATAACCCAGGGGGGAAAACTCAATTTGGAATTCAAACCCAAATTGGGGCATCATCCTCACCTAGAGGACAACCCCCACTTGGAGGATATAATCCACAATATGGATAGAACATCCTTGGATCACTAGCCCAGTATTGGAATCTTCTTATTCAAGAAAATCCACAATCATATGGGGGAAGCAACCTCAAGTTAGCTCTTTTATAACCCCTAGTTCGGGCCAGTCATACCTCGATTCTTCCAATCCCACTTGGGGTATGAACGTTCAACCTAGTGTCCCTCGCCAAGTGAACATCCCCAATTAGTACAACCCTATGGGCTGCATGCCTCTGCACACACGTCTGAATCTGTTAGGACCTTCACCTCACATGTAGACAACTTATGGTCCTACTGGTATACCGACGGGACTCCCTACCCAAAGTCACTAGTATCGTCCTGTGAATAGGCAATTACCATTTTTATCCACTTTGGATCTACCTGATTTTTCTATAATATTGAATGATCCTATCCTACATTCTCCTCACTGGCCCATTATACCGACCAAATTACCATCTAACATTCCAAAATTTGACGGTAAACCGGGAGAGGATCTGAAAAACCATGTCATGACTTTCCACCTTCGGTGTTCATCCAACTCTTTGATGGATGATTCCATTCGGTTATGACTCTTCCAAGGAACTCTCACGGGTTTGGCTGCAAAGTGGTATATAGAACTACCACGAGGTTTCTTCACTGACTTTAAAACCCTAGACATGGCTTTCCTTACACACTACCAATTATCAATCTGTTATGAAACACGATCCGATATCCTAAGTTCCTTCAAGCAAACTAAGGCCACTCACATCTCTGATCACATTCATGAGTCGAGACGAGGACGACGTTTGATCAAACTCGATCTTCTCAATCAGTTATTGGCAGATTGGTTCACGAAATCATTCATGAATGAGATCTCTCGTGATATTTCCATGGGCCGAGTTTTCAATGAAGAACAGGCTATCAGTAGCGCTCAGTACCTTGACCTCATTTATTCACAAATGGGTACTCTTTACGATTTACTCTCTGATGCACCCTGCCCTTCTACTATCGCTACCTTGACTACCCCTACTACTTCTCATGTGGCTGATGGTGTGATTGGCACTTTCCATGCTCAACCTAAAACTACGCAAGCCTCTCCCAACAACCCCAAGTCTAATGCTTCTAATGTTCAAAATTATTTGTCTCGTACTCCTCCCGCCAGCAAAACCTCTGAGGTTAACTCTGTTCAATCTACCCCTTCCAGAAAGAATAAATCTAAAAAAGGGAAGGGTAAGAATAAGGAGGATAAAAATAACCCGCAATCTGAGAAAACAAAAACTCAACCTGTTGATGATAAGGATAAGCACAAACCCTGATACCCTTGCCTTATCTGTGGTGATGATCACTATACGAAATATTTTTCAAGACGGGTCGAGGTCACTAAGTTCCTCCAAGGGACCGCGAAACATCCCACACCTGTCATTTTTGTCTCAACCTTTCGCTTCTCAATAGAAGGCCCAATTCATCATTAACGACCAACCCTCTCCCTCCACTACTTCCTATGTCCTTATGTGTACTATTGATTCTAGAAAAAATGATGTTATACTGACCACAAGGGCCAAACATTACTCTTCCTCAAAAGAGAAGGTTGATGATATACCACCTTCATTGGTTCAACAACCTCCTTCAATTTCACCTCCCAACGTTCCTCTTCATCTCGAATGACCGAGTCTCGATACATTTCTTCTCCCTCCCCAAAAGGGTGTTGTTAGAAAGTATGCCTTCAACCCTCATGCACATGCTTCTCAGAACTACATTCATGTAGAAGATCTAGCGCAAGCACCTTCTGCGATGTCGGCCCTCGAAGTCCTTCAAAGTTTCCCTACTCAACAGAAGGCACTATTAAAGTCTATCGATGGAATTGATCCTACAGATACAAATTTGATAATGTTTGACCTTGAAGATCACATTCCGAGACTCCCCCCTCAACTAGCTTTCCAAATACAAGTTGTCTCTGACAAGAAAATCTGTAGGACTGTTATTGATGAGGGTGCCTCCACATGTGTAATGTCTATTGCATGTTCGAAAGCCATTAGCTCTCCTCCTCTTACTGAATCACATAAAACTCCTAAAGCCTTCAATGGATCTGGATTTAAGCCCTACGATGTACTTCCTTCATTGTCTATTATGTTGGAAGGAAAATCGGTCAATGTTGAAGTTGAAGTATTTGATGCACCTCTCAATTATAACCTCTTACATGGACATAGATGGATTGATGCGATGCACGCCATTGTGTCTACCCTTTTCCATTTTATACATTTTCCACATCAGGGAAAGGTCATTATTGTCGACTAGCTAGCCTTTTTAAACTCTGACACCCGTACTAGTAACGTACCTTTTATCTCGAAGACACCGCCTGGGTATGAGAACATTGGTGTGGGCCTACTTAAAGATTCAACTCTGATGGGTACATTCCCGATCCCACCTCTCGATGTTCCACCCCCTTTGGTTTCCTTGATCAATATGATTTCCACCTCCGTTCACAACACTCATACATCTTCTGACCCGTGGGTAATACCCGAACCTGGTGATTATACTCACTACGGCAACCAAATTCCTTTAAGTCCAGTTGAATCTGCCTATCAAGACATTCAATTGACAACCCCTTCTACCCTCTCTCTCGGTGAATCGTCTCATAACCCGTTCCACGTTATTTTTCCCATGGACAAGATGATTATGTCGATTATGTCAATGGAAGACATCCCTTAGGATGATGGACATCATCGTTCCATTCTCTTCCTTGAACAACACACCATCGAGAGTTACCAACGGATCTCGACTCCGTCGACCATTGTTGTCATTTCCTATATTCTTGACTCATCACACGGTGTGTTATATTAAGGGAACTTAAGTAATATTTATCCCACCATCCCCCTCAACATAGACATTAAACCTGGAGTTGTTGCAAATGTTCAGATCGAAGATTCATGCTCCATTGAGGAGGTTGTCGCATATAAATCACTTTTTCAAGAGTTTTGTGGCATCTTCGCTTGGAGCTATGAATAAATGTCGGGTTTTGACCCTAATATTATTGTACACGAAATTAAGACATACCCAGGCGCTAAACGCATCTAGTAGATACTTCATCTGGTCCACCCTCGTAAATCATCTGCTATTAAGATTGAAGTCAAACAATTTCTTAAAGTTGGATTTATTTATCCTGTGGCTTTAACTAATTGGGTATCCAATCTCGTTCTGGTTAACAAGAAACAAGGTACGATCCGTGTTTGCATCGATTATAGGGATATCAATCAAGCTTGTCCTAAGGACAACCTTTCCACCCCCTTCATTGAATAAATCATCGATGATTGCGTCGAGAGTGAAATATTCTCTTTAATGGATGGTTTCTCCAACTATAATCAAATCAACATCTTTCTCGCGGATCAACACAAAATTTCTTTTATTTGTCCTTGGGGCACCTTTGCCAACCAAAAACTACCCTTTGGTTTAAAGAACATTGCTGCAACTTTTCAACATGCCATGTCTTATGTTTTTCATGATATCAAACACATTGTACAGCCATATCTATATGACCTACCGGCGCATTCCATGCATCATAGTGACCATCCGGCACACCTCTGAGCCATTTTCCTTCGTTGTTGGTTCTATTGTATTCTCTTAAACACACATAAATTTGTTTTCTGTGTGGAGTCCAACCGACTTCTAGGTTTTATCGTTTCATGCCAGGGGATCAGGGTCTATCCTTTGAAGGTCGAGGAAATCCTCAATATCCCTCCTCCTTCTTCACTTTGCCAACTTCAAAGTTTGCAAGGGAAGGAAATTTTTTTACGTCATTTCATACCAAAATACGCTCAATTAATGCTCATATTTACTCGACTGCTAAAGAAAGGTTCTGAGTTTGTATGGGATTCTACTATCAACAAATCTTTTGAAGCTTTGAAACTAACTTTAACCCATACCCCATTACTTTTCCCACCCGATTATAGTCAAGATTACTTCCTTTATCTCATTTCTTATGACTCTACCATCACCATGGTTCTAGTCCAAGAAGATGATTCACATGTCATATATTATTTGAGGAGTCTCATGACCACCTAAACCAAATATTTACATGTTCAAAAACTAGCCCTGGCAGCTATTCAAGTTGTCCAACGTTTCCGTCACTACATCCTATTACGCAAGACCACTGTAATTTCCGATTGAAACCCCATACAACACATTCTTACACACCAATTTCTAGGGGGCAAGTACTCTAAATGGATAGTGATTCTCCAAGATTTTGACTTAGAATTCGAATGCGCTAAGTCTAAGAAATATTTGGTGCTTTTTGAATTGATGTGTAACCTTCCCTGCATTGAGTAAGAAAATTTAGAAGAATATTCTTTGCCTGATGAATATCTTTTTTTGATCAGTTCCGATGACCTTTGGTATGGATATATCATTATATATCTCCAAACTCAAAAAAAATTCCCCGATCTATCTAGCGCTCACCATCGTCGTATACGATATCAAGCTCGTCAATATATCATCCTCGGTGACACTCTTTATCGTCGTGGGGTTGACTCCGTTTTTCGACAATGTCTCACCTATGACGAAGTTGAGAAATCTTTGAATGACTTCCATTCTGGAGCATGTGGTGGTCACATCTCTGGGTATGCTACTACCCAAAATATATTACGAGCAAGGTATGTTTGGCCTTCTTTATTTAAGGATTGTATTACAGCCGTCCAAAAATGCCATGCTTTACAAACGTACAATAATAAAATAAGATCACATCCCACTCCCTTACACCCTATAGTTTCCATCTGACCTTTCACAAAATAGGGTATCGATTTCATGACATGTAACCCTCACTCGGTTGGGGGAATGGATACATTATCATAGACATGGATTATTTCACGAAATGGGTCGAGGTGATGTCTACATTCGACAATACTGGAAAACCTGCAGCCCTTTTCATATTTAATCACATTATTACTCGATTTGGGATCCCGCAAGCTATCGTTACTAATCACAGTATCCATTTTCGAAACTTTATGATGTCTAAACTTACCGACAAGTTGGGTCTTCGCCATGAAAACTCAACCCCCTACTATCCACAGGCCAACAGCCAAGTTGAAGCAATAAATAAAATCCTTATCACCATGCTTCGTCGGATAATAGGAATCCATAAGACCAGTTGGCACACGATGTTTTTTTCATCATTATGGGCCTATCGGACATCTTTGAAGTCTGCTACGGGATTTACCCCTTTTCAACTAGTCTACGACATTGAAGTCGTTATCCCAATTGAATGTGAAATACAATCTTTGAAGCTAGCCATCGAAATTCTCCCAAACACCTCTGCCAAAGAAGAACATCTATTGTATCTTACGCAATTAGATGAGACCCTTCGTGATGCCACCCTAGTTATTGAAACCCAGAATAAACACGTAAAATCCCAATATGACAAACATGTCAAACCACGTGTTTTCTCTGAGGGAGATCTAGTTCTCCTCTATGAACAAGATCATGATCTACTAGGAGCTAGAAAATTCGAAGCTATGTGGTGTGGTCCATATATCATCAAATGAGTGTTAGAGAAGGGAGCTTATGATTTAGTAGATTATGATGGAATTCCTTTGAGTGAACCCAGAAATGGGCTTTACTTGAAGAAGTATTATGCTTAGACTGTCTTTGCATGAGTGCTTGTACTTTTACTGTACAATACTCTTTTGTGTTACTTTTTGTGCTTTTCATTATTTGGTTTCCACCTCCAACTGCTTACCTTGCGTTGTGCTTGGTTTCCAGATGTCGATGTCTTCACTACCCTATATTGGCTTCGCCGATGGTGCTAGCCGTAGTACTCAGAACCTAGCTTCCGTTGCTTGGGAAATCTATGCACCTACAACCTAACTTATCAGTCTACAAGGTGTTTTACTTGGTCATGCAACCAATAATATCACAGAATATAGCACAGTCATCAAATTATTGACCGATGTTATTTCACTTGGGATTCGCCACTTCGTTGTACGAGTTGATTCACAACTATTAGTGATCCAGTTAAATAATGTCTATACTATCCGAAGTCCTACTTTGTTACGGGTATATCTACGAATTCGCCTCTTGAAACGTTATTTTGATTATATTGAATATCAACACATTCCTAGATGTCTAAATACATTAACTGATGCTCTAGTTAATTATGTGTTAGATAGATATTTGAGACATTTATAAATCCAATCACACATTACACATTGTATATAGAAGCAGATTAAGTCGGTATAAGTCTCATGTATATATATATAATGATAAAAAAAATTACAAAAATGTTTTCCATCCAAGGACCAAAATATCAAAATATTAAGCCCATGGCTTCTACAAAATAGCATCATGGATGTTGCTCACGATAGCATACTACTACCCATGCCACCCTACGAAGTAACTGACTAAGTGAGCCATACACGCCTACAGTATGGCGTTGATAACGCCTCGGGATATCCTCAATCGATATGTCGAGAATGCTTGATGTCAGACCCTCTAGGTTCTTCTCCATCGCATCATAGTCGCCAACATCCCATCCTGATACTACACTTGCCTGTCCTCATCTCTAGATCAGAGATGTTCTTGAAGGCTAGTATGGCCCTAGATATGCATGGTCAAAGATTTTTTGATTATTCTTTCTATCGAAAACACAAAAAAATAGTATATCCTAAAAATCCACAAAAACACTATAAAGAACAAAATGTCTTTCTTGCCTAGATTTCCCCACTAAAATCCCTCAAGGAGAACCAAGTCGGGATCACCCTGAAAGTCCAGGCCAGCATATGCATAATCATCAATCATCAAAATTTGGGGCCTTAACCAGTCAAAAAATGCATCATTGTACTTGACAATGGAGCCCGCTACATGTCGCGCCATAAGGTCACACCATCCTTTCATTCTTGGGTCTTGTGGGGCTAGGATTCCCCACTCTACCTGCAGTCGCAAATGAGGGACCCATACCCAAACTTCTTTAGGTCTAAATTATTTCTTTTAGTAAGTTGTGTCTTCATAATGCAGAGCACACCGTCACACCAATTGAACACTCGAGGTTCTGTGCATTCAATAGCGTATTGAAAATAACTCTAGAGGGCCATGTGTGGCGAAGCACTTCCCTCCAACCATGAAATAGTAAAGAGAATGGTTCTGAGAGTCAGATCCTGAACTCCTCTGATGGCCACTTTACCTTTGTGCCTCTCCTCCTAAGGCTCGTAGTGCCGATGGATGTACTCACTCATCAGCAAGCCACCACCTCGACCCCCTATTAGGGTCACATGTGCCCCACTACGGGATAAACCCGTCAAAAATTAAATATCTTCAATGTCCAAGGAAAGAACATGGACACCCACATGAAACACTTATTGGTCCACGTCCCACATATGGACCAAGTACTCTAATAGTATCAATTGGGCTCTCATGCCCTGGATTTTGAAGAAATTTAACAAGCCACACTGTCGAAGGGCATTGATAGTGCTCAGATCATTCAAATCCATGAAGTCATCATCCTCGTTCTCTCTCTCTCTCCACTCCAACATTTTGGCAATCAAACACCTGTGTGGAGGTGAGAGAAGATAGTTAGCAACTTTAATCATCAATTTTTGAATTCTTTTTGGTCCAACGCATGCATTTCTTTTTGGGTTTTCGATCACTACAACCGGGCTTCAATTACAATGCAATATTTCCACAAGTGAGTCATTGGGCACCTGTGGAAATATTTGATTTTCGTAGGGACCAATACTAGTCACCTGCGGCGGTCCTAGCGCACACCTATCGGCCCAAAAACTCACCAAAAAAACATCTTTTAACCACTAAAAACGAATTTCAATCCATTCAAAAGGAAGAGGATGAAGAGCTTACCGTCTTGATGGAGACCGTTCGTCGAATGGTCGCCTGTGCTCCTCGCAATTGACAGCCAAAGTAAGGGGTTAAAAAGGGGTTTTTAGACAAGTTATTGACCAAATGCAAATGAAATGATAAAAGGAGTTCTTACTCTTATTTATTTCACTTTTTACCTTTTTCATAATATTTTATATTTTATAAATGTATTTTGTTATAAACCCTCAAGTCTAATAGCCTCGTGAGTGTCTTGCTTCTTATAGGAAGAAGTCTAGGGTCCTAATTAATGGAGTATGGATGTTTGTTCTATAATTTGTTTTCTCTTCATTACGCATATCGATGCTTTTTAGGATTTTTAGTAAAACCTCGAGTTCACTCTTCGTTCGTTCTCATGCTCGAAAATTTATGAGAACGCAACCAAGTATACTTTTGTCATCCTTTTGTACTCGTCTTGGTAACACAAAAAGAGACACACATGGAGTATCGTTTAAGCTCTTTTCATACTCGATAGAAACAAAAATATTGTTGAGCAACGTTGTTCTATTCACGCTCCTAAAAGTATTTGAATAAAATGTTCGATGGACGATAGTTTATCACTTTTTCAGTCCTATCGAACTATTTTACGAAAAAGGAATTGAGAGAGTTCTCTTTAAGTGTTTTTCAGACTCTATAAACATGAAAAACCCCCGATTTTTCTATCTTTTGACTCGTTAAACAAACATCGAAAGACCCACATGGGACCGAACCACTCCTTCTTAGGGTTCGTTAAAAATAATCCAAAGGACTCATCCAAAGGATGAGCTTACATTAGAAGCATATGTTATCCTCCTCAAGCTTGTGTAAAAATAAATAGGTACTCGCCAAAAATGGTGAGGGAAAATTTGGGAAAGAAATGTGTCTCTATATCCATGTTAGTGGCAGTGAAGAGTCGCTCTTGAACATGAAACCCCCTTTTTCATCATTTGAATCTGGGTTGGGAAATCCATTTGTCTCTCATCTAAATTTCTGCAAGTTTATATCTTGTGTCTTATTTGAGTCAATGCTACCAAGACTATCGTCGTATCATCCATATGTTCAAGAGAAGTCTGAATAATCCCTCTCTTGAGTTGATCCTCTGCAGTTGTCAATTCCTACCATGTCGGCCTTCCATGTGTCAGTTTCAATTCATATTCATGTTTTACTCTATCCTAAATCTATTACTTATTTTGTGTCATTGATGGGGTATACATCAAGGCTCTCCTGTGACGAGTCTCTTCCTGTTGAATTCAACTCATTATCTAGGGATGATACTTAGAAATCATTTAGTACCTTAGAGCATGCATGCCCTAATAGAAAGTTTCTTCTCTCTTGACAGTGGATTTATGTCATTGGTCCTTGATCAAAAGATTCAATCGAATGTTCGACTTCATCTCATTTATTCACATTCGTTAGATTTTACTACAGTACCTTGGGAGTCATTGACATCAATGTTGATTTCCCTCGCACTTGTTAACAATTTTCATTAATAACCAGTAATCAAGCAGTTTATAACCATGTTTGACTCTAACACCTATAATCACATGGCTAGATTCGCACTTACGGATGATGGGATTGAATACCCTGGATCTCATCATTCATGGTCTAGGTTGCGATGGAATATTGATGATTTGTATTGACACATAGATCCACTTTGTATGTCTCGTGGCTATGTTTGCATCCAAATTTTTCTCGTACATAGATCCACAGTGTATTCCTTGTGGCTATGTAACATTTTGATGACATGGATCCATAGTGTATCATTAGTGGACATGACTTACACTTATGAGTTCAATCATTTGTAGTCTAAACATGGGAATTCCTACTCCAAACATGGTATCATATTGTGCAGATGCTTGCTTGTTTGCAGGTTCCCGATTGGTGTGTTCTTTGTTCCCGACACACACACGTATTTTACAAAGTATTTCGGTTGTCACAAGTTCTGACCTCATACTTTGGGGGGAATTATGTTACACATTATTTTGGTCACTCTGATGATGACTTTACAAGCATGTAATCAGGACCTCAAAATCATATTTTTCCTGAGAAAAGTGACTTCTTTCCTCCCCTGCAAGACTACCTTTTAGAAGGACGTCCTAGGCTACCCATAGTGTACAGTGTAAAAAACCATGATTTCCATAGGTTACTCTATAACTGACCTGCGGGATTTCCACATGTTTCTATATAGGCAGGGTGCAGCGGCGTTTGAAAGCCAAAAGAGGAAAGAGGTTCAAGAAGTTTCTAGAAGGGGAATCTTTTGGAATGTGAGGTGGCGTCTGTATGGTTACGATCTTACTAACTTCTCTGATCTAGTAGGACCATCCTCATCCTTTTAACCACTACAAATTCTCCTATATAATAATGGGCTTCTCATGGAAAAGGTTAAACACAGTTAAGCAAAGTTGAGAGAAGGATTGTTGGAAGAATAGGTTGGAGATTGTGTGAAGAATATTATTTCAGTTCATGCTTGAGGTTTGCATTCAATCATCAAGATTTTGAATATCATCTTCATGCAAATCTCGGAACATCTATATGTATGTGTTGGAATGAAGGACCACTAAAAGGGAACTTGTGACATCAAGGAATTTCGGTTGTATATTCCACTTTTATTCAATATAATATAGTGGCATGTTTCTTTCCCATAAAATCATTCTCATTTTATTACATGACTCCTTGATCACATGTTTAAGTTTTAATTGAATCTATCATAGTTTCTTTCACTTTGGTTGGTTTGTGTCATTGCAGATCTATTTTCACAAGAGCACCGGAGCGAAGCGGGAACAACAAAGATATAAGGAAGTGATCTCAAAGGTAAGTCATCAATTATTTCTTTGACACTTAGATTAGTGATTGTAACTTAGGAAAAGAATCATGTCCTGTCCTATTTTGTTCTAGATCCAAGTGGATCTAGAGAGATTATTTTATGTCTGCATTTACCTATTTATCCTATAACAAACTAATATATTTCTTCTTCAACATGTATAAGGATTATGACATACAATTTTTCATGGTGATGAAATTGTGACACTTAAGTGCAACACTTGGTAAAGTGTGAAACTTAAGTGTATAAAATATGGGACATTTAAGTGTGACAATTGGCAATGCGATACTTGTGACACTTAAGTGTGACATTTGGTAGTACAATAATGGCGACACTTACCACACTTAAGTGTGACATTTGGTAGTCCATCACTTAGGTGTGTAACAACAGGTCAACTAAAAAATCAAGTAAAGTATTTACTTGGAAGGTTATAAATACACATCAAGAACCTCTCATTTAATCACCAAGCAAGGATGTGATTTCTTAGAGAAGGCAAAGTAGCGGAGTTGTGCAAAGGAGGGAGTGCTCAGAGACACAAATTGGAGAAGGGTTTTCAGAAAACCCTAAATGAGAAGACACCCATGAGTCAAGAATAGGGTGTCTCGTGAGGCACCCACTAGTTGTCCTTGTATCATCGTGCGAGGCCCTACCTATTGCTCTGTCCAGTCCCATGAGGCTGAGGAAATTTTTTGAGGAAGGTATTTTTCTTGATACTGAAGTAGAGGAAGGTTTGAATATATGATATCTCATGCACCAGGTGGTTCACATGTTGAAAGGTATGTTATTCTATATATTTTGAGGCTTGTATGTTGGAGGTTATGGCATATGATTGAGGCATATATTGGAGGTGTTGGCACATGGTTGAGGTACATATTGGATATTTTGGGACATGTTTAAGGCACATTATTGGCATATGATTTGAGGCATGGTATATTCTTTGAGGCAATTTTTATTTATCATGAATGGAATTGATTTTATGCATATTTGTTTAAATTTCATTATTTGATCCTTGTAAGTGATGCAGGGTGGCATTGCTGAGAGATTAGGTTCGTGGAGGAGGGAAACACCCCCATAATTTTTAGTACCATCTATCATGAGTTTTCTTATGTTGAATTACAAAGTATCATTTTGTAAGTATTTTAATTCATTGTGGAAAAAACTTAACAATGTTTTTTCTTTGTGCAGTCTTTGGAGTGGTGAACCACACCCAAGCCCAAAACAACTCGAGGTGCTTCTTCCAGCAAGAGAAGAAAGATCAATTTCTAGGATGCTCCTAAGCGTGGTGACGGTGGAAGTGGTCAATGATTGACCAATGAATGTCACTTTGTATCTAGGCCACCATATGGTTGTTTTTAATGTTAGGGCACTTGTTTCCATTTTGTATATTGGGCATGAGGTGCCATTTTGTAAAAAATATACAATTTAGAAGATGTTGAATATATATTAATAATATTGAACTATTAGTACAAAATAGTAAAATCAAACAATAGAAATACAACAAATTTGAGATTTAAATGATATTTAACTCTACACATGAGACCTATGATGTAGGTGAATTGTCCATCTTAGGTGCACATTTCTCGACATCACTTGGTCCCACAACCTGTAGAAACACAAAAACATTAAAAATTTGAGGATGCCATAAAATAAAGAAATCACTATGGTGAATTTATCAAATGTGACACATACCTTTGTGTGGGGTAGACTAGTTGAGAAAGCTTATTTTATTGTTGAATAGGTAGTGGAGACATACACCAATGCATCCATGGGCATAGAGGGCTTGCTACACGGGTGTAGCAACTACAAAACAACATACAATAAAATATTGATATAAATAAACATAATACAATATGAATATATAATGATGAGGAATATAGAGATGGTTCAGATATTAAACTCCTGCGTGAAGCTCTATTTTCCAATGGCCTCAATAGGTCCATAGCAAGTCTACCCACAACTCGAGCATCAGTGAGATTCACATGGACGATTTATATTTCCATGTGCTCTCTCCTCATTGAACTTTGTTGTGTGGGGTGAAGCTCCAACACCTCTATCAATGTCACTAGTAGACACCTCCTGCCGAGATAATGCAACAAAGCTACTATGTTGCACTAGGATCCGAGTATGATCCGTATTTAGGAGAGGAACGAACTGATTAAAAGACTGAATACAATAAATACAGAGATATGAAGAATAACAAAAATATTTAGTGAACAATATCTTCTATTAAATAATGAAATAGGCTGAAACTGTAAAATTGGAGAACTGAAACTTGCTCGAATTGGGGTAGTTATCTCTGAGAAGAGATGTGGTTGATACATGCATCAGTCTGAGCATAATGGATTAAAATGAGGATACAAAGGCCTTTTTGATACTAATAATGAATTCCAAAACCCTATACATCCAAAAACCTAACCCTAGAAGGTGAAACGCCAAAATTCATGTGGGCCCTATGGGTAAGTTGGTGTAACTTGGTACCTCAACTTCCTAGGGCCGTAACTTTTGCATATGACCTTCGTTTTAGGTGTGTGATAGCCCTTTGGAAAGATATTTCAGAGAACTACATATTCCACCATCAAATTCTTTATATATATATATATATATATATATTTATATTTATATATAGATATATATATAGATATATATATTGACTATGGAAATCCAGAAAAAAAAACGTTTAGGGCCCCAAAACAGCCCTGGAATTACAACAAGATGTGATGACATGAAAACATACAAAATAAGCCAGTTGGATTAGGAGAGAGGCGACCCATATCCACCTGGAGGATGTGTGGGGATTCATATATCCCTAGAAGTGTAGAACCCACAATTACAAAGAAGTACAGAAGAACATGTTGAACAAAAAATAGACATGAGGATCTAGTTGGAATAAGTGGGTGGCCACCAATATCCATCTGGATCAATCCTCCCCCCTTAGGAAGTAATGGTATCCATTGTGTTGATTTCCCCCATCATGTGAGGAAACTTCTGTTGGATTTGGCCCCGGGTGAGCGACTTGCCTTGGTGTAGGAGTTTCCCTGCCTTGACAACCCGATAAAGTTGGATCCGTTGTTGGCGAGTGCCCTTGACCTATGTGTCCACTATCTGATCAGTGGATTCTTGTTCCCTGCAATCAGGGTTGAAATCTGTGGCTGTCAATTGTTCTGCAATCTCATAGATATCCAATAATGGTGGAAAATATGGACGAAGGAGGTCCACATTGAATATTGGATCTAGACCAAGGAAGGGTGGAGTGTTGAGCTCAACATAATTGTTACCCACCACCTTGGTGATAGTGTAAGGCCCA
Source organism: Picea sitchensis (assembly GCA_010110895.2). Taxonomy (NCBI): domain Eukaryota; kingdom Viridiplantae; phylum Streptophyta; class Pinopsida; order Pinales; family Pinaceae; genus Picea; species Picea sitchensis. Next base: position 51,558 of record SNQJ01S0036833.1, read on the forward strand.
TAACAAAGTGGGAAAAGATTATGATGGGGCCCAGTGAGAGTCTCCTTCTATAGATGTAACCAGACTTTGTCTCCAACTTGAAACTAGTGTGGTACCCTGTGTTGATCATGGAATTTCTTGTACTTATCATTGGATTTCTACAAAATCTCTTGGACCTATTGGAAGATGTACTAAATCCACTCAATGAATATGGTGGCTTTGTCAATGAAATACTGATCTGGGGAAGATTATGTTAGTGCAATGGAAAGAGGAAGTGCAACATAAATGGGTCCCAAGGGTTGGAATCCCAGACCCACCTGAAATGGGCTATGGCCAGTGGAACTATGGAGAGCCATGTTGTAACTTTGTTGGACATATGGGAGACTCTTGTCCCATGTACATAGATGCTTAGAATTGTACATGTGTAGGATGTGCACAATCATCTGATTGACGACCTTTGTTTGGCCATCGGTTTGGGGGTGGAAAGTAGTGGATTTGGTGACCTTGGTGTCCACCAGAGACCAAAGACTCAACCAAAAGGTGGTGAGAAACATGTTGTCGCAGTCGAAGATGATGGTCTGTGGTATCCCAAAGTGGACCCACACTTGTTCGAATAAGAGCTTGGCACTATCTTCCACTGTGAAATTCTTCTTATAGGTTGTGAGGATGGAATTCTTCGAAAACCGATCAACGACCATGAACACGAGGTCATTTCCTTTCTTGGTGGACAGCAAGCCATACATGTAATCCATTGAGATGGATTCCCAAATCTTCTCAGGAATAGAAAGAGGGTTGTATAAGCCTTGCTTCTTGATGGATGGTTTAGAAATGGCATAGGAAGTGTAAGATATGATATACTTTATGATGTCCTGTCGAATTTTTTGCCAATAAAAATGTTTTTGAAGAACAACCACAAATTTCTCTACGCCAAAATGTCTTGCCACCTGACTGTAGTGGGCTTCCAAAATCATATTTTCATGCTCGCTTGTAGGAACAAAGAGATGGCCCAGGTGGCATAAGAATTTGTCTTGAATGTGAAAATCAATGACATTTGCACCTATACCCAAGAGCTAGTAGGTGGTGGTGAAGTCTAAATATTGTTGATAAAGTTGGGACCACTTAGATGCTTCATGTCCATAGGAATGGAGCACAGTGGTGAGTGTATGTTGATTTGTGTACCTTGGGAGGTGTTCCCCATGTGTTATCCCTTCTTAGCACATGTGGGAGAGACATTTGCCTTTGTCCTATGTACTTTATGTTCTATTTTGTACTTGACTTTGGTTAAAGTGCAAAATGTCACTTTT
>SNQJ01S0036833.1:75964-104655 GCA_010110895.2 Picea sitchensis
TTTGGATTTGAGTTTTGCATGTTAACCAGGGAAAAGCTACAGTGTGGTGAAGGCGAGCTTGTTGCAGAGAATCCATTAATTGGATTGAGAAAGAGAGCTTCTCACAGCGAGAAGATGGCATCAAAAGAAGGGATTTCTCAGGATGAGAAAGAGTTCTGGAAAACATTCCTTGCTATGTCAGAGATGGTGAAAGTTTTGTACGAGGATTACTTGGAATGAAAGAGACCAGTTTTGGGTGAATCTTCAAAGGGAAAAAGTGAAAAGGAAGAGGACCATCCTCAGATTCCTCCTTCACCTCCATCATCACCTCCTTCTTCTCCTTCTTCTTCAAGTTCAATTTCTAAATCTAATGGAAAGAAAAATGTTCATAAGAATAAGAATGAAATGCCATTGTTAAAACTTGATGTTAAATTTCAGTTGCCCATATATGTTGGTGCAATAAATGCAGAAAAACTTGATAATTGGATCAGGCAGATGGAGGTTTACTGCAATGTGCAACAGATCAAAGATGAGGCCACACAAATCAAGTTGTCATCTTTGAGACTTGCACGTACAACTCTCATATGGTGGCAAAGCAAGTTGCAAAATGGAACGCAACAAGTGGGTAAGGTATTTCCATCATGGAAAAGTTTCATTTCTGCACTTAGGAAACAATTCTATCCTTTGGGTTATAAAGAAAAAGCATTACTTGAATGGTAATCTTTAAAACTAAGAAAAGGACAAACAGTGCAAGAATACACTGATGGATTTCGAAAAATGGCATTAATGTTAGATATCCCTTTGCAAACACAAGAAACTCTTATGAAGTATATAGGAGGTTTACCTGCGCATATTAGAAACACTGTTTTCATGTTTGGACCCACTAACCTTGATGATGTTTCTGTTCAAGCTACGTATATTGAAGCAGGGAAAGCAAGTGTGTCAGGGGAATCATCGTCTTCAAGGAAAGAGGACAAGAGGAAAAGCCATGGAAAGAATGCAAATGCAGTAATGAGGAAGGAAGGAAAACCCTCTTGCAAGCATTGCAAGAAAGAGGGACATGATGAGGATAGATGTTGGCAGTTGCATCCTGAGAAGAGGCCAAAGTGGTTCAAATAAAAGAAGGGAATGCAGACAGTGGCAACGACAACAAAACCCACAGACTTGGGATCAGATTCAGGTGATGAATCAAAGATCTCATTGGTTGGTATGACAGGTAAAATTAATGAAGGCATTGATTGTAGAATCAACTTGTTTCATATAAGGGTAATCATGTGACATACTAAGATAGACACATTAATCGACAGTGGATCTCAATCTAATCTAATCTCAGAAGAATCGGTTAAGAAATTGGGATTAAAAACACAAACTCATCATAAGCCTTACACACTTAAATGGATAAGCAATCATCATCAAATGCACATAACAAAGCAGTGCACAATCAAATTTGCAATTTCATCTAATTATGTGGATGAAGTAACATGTGATGTAGTTCCGTTAAGAGAATGTGGAATGGTCTTAGGTAGTCCATACTTATATGATCGTAAGGCAATCTTCTACAGGACAAAGAATCAATATCAATTTACCAAAGCAGGTCAATATTATGTGGTTCATGCTCATCATGTTAAAGAAAACAAAACACTTCAAACAATGGAACAATTAAAGAAGGCAGTGCAAGCAAGCAACAAACCAATAATTGTTTCAAATGAAGTAATCAATCTTAAGCAAGAACAAGAAATGATTGTTGAATGGAAAATAAATCATAAGTTGCTTCAAGATAAGATCATGTCGTGCAAATATTTCAAGTATATCAGTTCATTTGCAGTTTTATTTTTTATACTATCATTAGTAATGTTGTCTACATGGATGATAGTGGCTTCAGTAAGATGTAACAGGGTTCAAATGGCTAACAATATACTGTAAGTTGTCATGATTGTGCTACAGTTGATCTTGATGAGACAGGTGCACGGGACAGAGTTCAGAGACAGAGGACAAGCCGGGTGGCCTATCCCGAGCTTGTTGACTGGTCAGTAACCTTTTGGGGACCAAAAGGTCTTTTAGTGGGGAGGTGTGATCCAGAATCGGATCCAGGAGCCTGACAGGGCTCAAAAAGGCTAAAAAATGAAAGTGCTCGGAATCCGACGAAACCAACGCCATTGTGTCCATCTCATCTTCCTGATTCCAACCATATATTTACTTCATCAAACGGGCTCCGTATGCGAAAGATATCGCATTCTGTCTGAAAACCCAAACAGGTAAAAAAATGGATGACTGTATAGTCCATACTGTTCGTATAGTTGATGTGGCAGCTTATGGTTTCGACATGTGGCAGGTGACATGGAGTATGATAGGTATAGTTGGACCAGTCAGAGGGTGACACATTTCACCACTGTAAGGGTGACACGTGGAACAGGCTGACGTGGCATGGTTGAAGACAGCAGATTGACTAGGCAGGTACGATGACAGGTGGCAGAGTACATGGCAGACAGATGGACCATTCGATGCTCGATAGGTGGGAGAGTCTGATTGGTTGGAGAGGTGCCACGTGGCCCAGTCATGGGCTACCACATGGAACCCTGTGGTTGGCTCGTGATTTGTGTAAAATTATGGGTTCACCACCGGGGTCGAACCCCGAACCTCCTCTATGCTACGGACTGGCAGGACCGGGCTAACCACCCGGGCCACTGTTGGTTCTTACTATGTATACAACAAAAATTATATTTAATTTTGGTTTAAATTTTAATTGGAGGCGGAAAGGGCTGGGGCTTAGCCCCAGCCCATGGTTTCAACCTCGACACTTAACACCCGACATGACCACAGTGGATAAGGGCACGGGAGGAGAGCTATGCACAGGAGTTTGGATAGAGCCTGGCCCTTGGACTTCGGGTCCTCCATGTAACCACCAGCACAAATTAGGGGGAGCTATCCCAAAAAAGGGGCACGGGTTATTTTGTTAGCCGTGGTCCTATCCATATGCCCAAAGACCAGGAGCCAACCGGATCGGGGGCTAGCGCATAGGTGGAGCACCTAGCCACATGGTCGTGCGCCCATAGGACCAGGGGGCTAGCGCATAGGTGGAGCACCTAGCCACATGGCCGTGTGCCCATAGGACCAGGGGGCTAGCACAAAGGGGGCTATGCCCAAATAAACATAAAGTGGTTTTTTAGGTTAATAGTTTGGATTTTTATTTGATTTTTGCTTGTTATTAATGGATTTTGGTCATTTTTGGGAGATATTGGGCATTTTTGGAGGCCAAATTTTGGGAGGAAGTTGGGGATGGATAACCAACTTCAGATCTATAAAAACCAGGCCTGTTTGAGGCCATAGAGGACAGTCATAGTAGAGTTATGCTGAAGGGAAGCCAAGCCAAAACCATTTTTATGCAGGGAAGCTATTGAGGAGCAGACGCTTGCGGGCCATTTCTGGGAGCTCCTGACATCCGTTTTGCGTGCCGTTTTCTTTGTTGGGTTCTAGAGATCTGGAAGAACATGACCAGATCAATCTTGTAGCCAATTGGAATTGTTGTGATGTACTTTTGAGATTTTGAAAAGAAATAAAGAAGCCTCCCCCACAAAGACAAAGGCCTAGAGACGTAGGCAACGTTGTGCTGAACTCCGTTATCAATTCTCGTGTTATGGTTTGTTGTTTATTACTTCATTTCAGATCTGCATATGTGTATATGGCTGTCATAATTCCTCTCTTTTCCTCATTCTTTCATTAATCTTCTTAAAAGGGTTAATTAACACATGTAATTTAAAACTCAACCATAGTCATTAAAAGATCCTACGGATCAATCAACAACAGCAAAAAACATAGTATTTTCCCCACTTGGTGGATGGTAGGCCTGACATGTAGTCCATTGAGATGGATTCCCATGGCATGTCAGGAGTAGGAAGACAGGTGTACAGGTCGTGTTTCTTAGTGGTCGATTTGGCAATAGCGCAGGCAGTGCAGAACCTGATATACTTGTTGACCTCCTATTGAAGTTTTGGCCAATAGAAATGTTTATGTAGCATCACCACTATATTTTTTATGTCGAATTGTCCTGCCACCCAACTATAGTGTGCTTACCAGATCATCTTCACTCGCTCTCTTGATGGAACACAGATATGGCCCAAAAAACACAACAAGCCATCCTGAAGATGGAAATTATCGACAATTGTGTTTGCACCCAACATTTGGTAGGTGGTGACGAATTCCAGGTATGTCTCATAGATTTGGGGCCATCCAGAGGTCTCATGGTCGCAAGATTCTAGCACTGTGGTGAGTGTCGCGACTGGCGGTCTACTAAGGCAATCAACGACGCAATTGGTGCTTCCTATTTTATACTTGATGTTGAGGTGGAATTCTTGCAAGTATGTGGACCACTTTTGATGGTGGTCATTCTGCAATTTTCCTTGTGTCTGCATGAACTACAGTGGCTTATGATCAGTGTGGATGACTGTCTCCTTCCCAAGAATGTGATGTCTCCACTGGCGGCAGGCTTGCACAATGGAGTACATTTATTTGTCGTAAGTAGGGTACTTACGGATAGCATATGATAGCGTCTCACTATGATAGGCCATGGGGCGGCCATGCTGAGTGAGAACGATGCCCACAACATAGTCTAAAGCATCTATCTCAATCTCAAAGGGTTGTTGTAGTTGTGGTAGTGAAAGTACTAGGGTTGAGTACAAGTGCTAATTCAAATCATTGAACGCTTGTTTTTGGGACCGGCCCCACACAAATTTTTCCTTACCACCACCCCTGGTTATTTTTCTAATGGCCCATGCAATATGAGAGAATCTCAACACAAACCTGTAGTAGAAATTGGCAAGGCCCAAGAAGCTCTGAAGCTCAATGAATGTGGTTGGGCCTAGCTAGTCACGGATGACTTAGATATTGGTTGGATCCACATGTACGCCATTTTGATCAATGATGTAGCCCAGGTAATGGACCTTGTCCATGTCGAAGGAGAATTTTTCCAAGTTGGAGTATAGATTGTGCTTCCACAGGGTGTGCAGAACCTGTTGAATATGTTGCAAGTGTTCAGCCCAAGTCTTGTTGTAAATGAGAATGTCATCCAGATACACCACTACAAAAGTATTGGTGAATGGTTGCAGGATATCGTCCATCATCATCATGAAATTGTTTGGAGCATTTTTCAAACCAAAGGGCATGACCAACCATTCAAAAAGGCCTTCCTTTGACTTGAAGGCGGTCTTCCATACATTTGTCTATTCTATCAGGACCTAGTGGTAGCCAGACTTCAGATCAATCTTACTAAAGTATTTGGCGCCCGCAAGTTGATCAAGGAGGTTGTCGATTCATGGAATCAGGTATCAGTTTATGACTATGATTTTATTCAAAACCTGGTAATCAATGCATAGTCGCCAAGTTCCATATTTATTTTGTACCAACACGATTGGGCTCCCGCAAGGTGATGAGCCGGGACGGATGTGCCCCCTGTGGAGAAGTTCTTGGATCTGTTGCTTGATATCCTCATTCTCTAACAGAGAGCGATGATAGACTGTTCCATTGGGAAGTGATGCATCGGGGGTCAGATCAATGGGGTGCTTGACCTGGCAGTGCAGAGGTACCCCGGTAGGTGAGGAGAATATATCTGAGTATTCTTCCACAACCTTATCTACTTGCTTCTGCTGTGTGGAGAGGTCGATCGCAGAGACCCTAGATGTGGTTGTGATCTTTCACTTATTCTGAGAGTGAATCATGAAGAAGACAAACTTCCTCGTCTGAGATATGACCTTCTTGCATTGCTTAGCACAAATCAAGGAAATGGAACTAGGTGGGATTTCCTTGGGTATCCTGTATAATTTCATGTTCAAAGTAATAATAATACTACGAGGCCTAGACTCATATACATCATGACATTTCCATAAATAAGGTTGTCCGAAAAGAAAATAAAAAACTTCGAGAGGAGCAACATCACACAATACCTCATCTTTGAAGGGCTTTATGTCATATGACAGTCGACACTGTTGCTTGATGCGAAGATTTATTCCTTGGCAGAGCCATCCAATGGTGTAGGGTTGTGGGTGCGGTGTTGTCAGAAAGTCCATCCGCTTGATGACCTCTACTGATATGAGGTTCTTTTGGCTATCTCTATCAATAATGAGGTGCAGCGGGGTGCTGTTTACCCACATCTATGAATGGAAGAGGCACTCTCATTTTGGCTCGTCTGGTTCACCAGGCTAGAGCTTGGTCGTAATAATGGTTGCATTAGGTTCCATGTCAATGATTTGTTTTCCCCTTTTTGGTTCTGGATCAGAGTTAGAACCCGCATCTGATTCAGAGCCTTTCACTTCGGCCACCAGTAACTACTTTGAGCGACAGACAACAGTGTTATGCCAAGCGCTCTTATGGAAGTCACACCACTTCCTGGTATCTTTCTTTGTCTTTCTGGTGTCCTTCTTGGCTTGTGGCTTGGAATGGTTGACTTGATACTGTCCATCTTTTCTTTTTCCTTTGTTCTGTGGGTTGGGTCTGCCCTTTCCTGGCTTTTATTGTGCGGGGTTCCCAGGCCCAAATTTTTGCATCTTTTGTTTGAGATTCTGCTCGATTTTGACGACATATCAGTAGGCCATGCCCAAGGATGAGATGTCCAAAAATTCCATTGGAGTATGGATGTATCTATGAAAAGCACCATGATACTTGATCACCAGATGTCTCTCTGAATCTTTGATACCCAACTTGGTGCGTAAGGTATGGAAGATATTTGTGAAATCTGACACTGCTTGGTCTCTTTCTTTCCGCAGTGTGGTCCATTTGGTATACAATTTGTCATAACTTCCAACAGGGTAGTATTGCTCCTTAATAGCATCCCTAAAGGATTCCTAGGTGGCCATAACTATAAATAATGAGGGTTCCTCTATTTCCTTTTTCTCACAGAAAGTTTCCCACCAATCTTTGACATGGGGAACGACTTTGAGGAGTGCAAAAGTAATATTTTCTCTATTCAAAAAGTTATGGACAGAAAAATACCCTTCCAGTAGAGTCAACCACTTGTCTACAGCATATGGTCTATCTGACCTTCAAATATAGTAATATCGAAGTTTATTTGTACCTTGAAGGGGGTGGCACCTTCGCTCGAAGAAGATGCATCGCCTGTTGGTAGTCGCCAAAGGATTTGTGTGAAACTATCCATCATATCGTTCCTTTGTTGCATGAGGGATTCCTCAATCAATAATTTGAAAGGATCCCCTATCCCGTCATATTTATTTTCTCCTTCCATGAGAGGTCGCTTGGGCGTGCGAGAGATTTTTTCCTCAAGAGAAACAATCTCGAGACCCAACTCTTTGTACTCCAACCTCGTTGGGGACATGCATTAAGATGACAAGGAGCATACCTATTTGATACCACTGATCCAGATTTTATGAGAAGAACGAAATGACTACATATTATTAAAAGGTGCTTAACACAAAATAACAAAGATACAGTAAAATTGGTTTTCTATTCAATAAAGAAATAAGTTGAAATTGTAAAATGCAACTAAAACAAGCTTGTTGGAATGGTGGTGGCTTATCTCTGAGAAGAGATGTGACGGTTGCACTCATTCACAAGAAGAAGATTACAATGAGGCTCTGAAGGACTTTTTACAATAAATAGGAATTCCAAAAACCATAGACATCCAAAAACCTAACCCTGGGAGATGAAGCGCCAAAAGTCATGTGCGCCATGTTTGGGTAAGTTAGTACATCAACTTCCTGGGGTCGTAACTTTTGCATATGATCTTCATTTTAGTCGTATGATATCCCGTTGGAAAGGTATCGTCGAGGAGATTAATTTTGGATTCAATATCAATTGAACTTCCATATTTATCCCCATTTTCCCAAAAAAACATCGTTTAGGGCCTCAAAATGGCTCCAGAAGTGAAAAACCGCTAAAAATAATAAATTACCAAAAATGCCAGAAAACTTTTTTGATCCAGTTGGAAAAGGTAGGTGGCCACCGATATCCACCTGGATCATTCGATACTTTCCAAAACTATATGATTAGGAATGCACGTGCATTCCATAGAATGTGCATGTGTTCATGCGAGTGTGTGTTCCTGCTGACCCCCTTGCCACTTTTTCATCCACCAACTTTGTGCACACACCCTCCAACCATTGTATTTGAATGGAATTGAAGCTTGATAGGATGCTCAAAGAAACCCTCCTACTATTTTAGGAAGATATAGAAATGAGAAAAATCATGTTGATCCCAAAATATATTTTTGATTCAATAATGCCCCTTCATTATCCTCAACCCCAAAATAGTATTCATCCCCCTCTTCTATGTGTCATGTTGTTGGTTATTTGAAATTTCCATCCATCATAGTTCTACCCATTTGATCCTTTTATTGGAATTGATTTCTTCCCCTACAATTATATGCAACTTCATTCTTACTCACATGAATTTATCAAACCCAGTATGATACTAAATTGATATAGACCTATAGTGATATAATTTACTACTTGGAACACACAATCATTGATTTGGAAGCACACATTAACATTAAAAAATCATTGCACAATCATAATGGATAAAAACATGATTCAACTAGTCTATTAAAATCCAAGCTTCAAAATATTACATGAAAGTTTCCATGGGCTACTAGTGATTATAAAAGATGAGACTAACCCATTCTCAAACTATAAAAATACATTTGAAGTTGTTAGTCATTCTCATTCTTAGCTTGGCTACAATGGTTTTATAACAAATATTTAAGGCTTAGTTTTCCTTCTCCATACATGAACTTGTCTCATTTTTCCCCCCAGGTTACAAGATTCCTAGTCTCTACTTCTTGATTCAATAATGAAAATTCATGGCTCACAAATGAATGCCTCTCCCTTTATCTTCCCAGTGATTTTTGTTTTCAAAAACACCAACCAACCATCATGATGGAATGAGGTAACGTTTTCCATATGATTTTCTACTAACCATCATCTTAATTTTGATGTCAAATTATCGGAGATAGAAAAATTTTGAAATCTGTAAGAAATGGAGGAGAAAGATCCTTCCTCCAACATTTGATCATACATCATGCAAAATTTTCAGTGGTTGATGTTCTCTAGGGAAATCAACAACCACCATCATTTTAGGCCTTTCTTGTACCTTTTGTCTCACTTTCCCAAAATCATTTCTAAGAATGGTTGGGATTTCATGGGAACATGTATACAACCAAGATCTATGTGGGCCTCATTTATGCCTCTCTCTCTCTCTCTCTCTCTCTCTCTCTCTCTCTCTCTCTCTCTCTCTCATGAAATTTATATGACCTATCATTCCATGAAGTATTCTACAACCTATCAAAAATTCACAAACGACAACCAAAGTTTGCTTGGTTTTCATGATTTTGAAAAGGTGTGAAAGCTTGTGTGTCAAAATAATAATGTAATATCATGAGATTCTACACATGTTTCATTCAATTGTATTCCAATGTAAAAAGTACTAATTGTTTACTCTTACATTATAGGTAAATGTCATAGACATGTATTCTTTCAAAGAGAGGTTGGAATTCTAGTCCTTATTTTTTGCAAGAATGGCTTCATGTTCTTCTTGGAGGCATCATCAGTAGCACATGACTTATATAAATTTGAATAACCATATATAATTATTTATTAAACCAATAAGATCACAAATATTGTAGAGAATTAAATATTTTAGTATGTGATATCATTATGTAATGTTCATGACTTGGCTAGTCTAGGAAACGCTGCTAATGTGTGTCTAGGATCAATGGTTTACAACATATAAATGATCATACAAATAATAATTGTGACAAAGGACTGCAAAGTTTGTATTATGATATCTCTATGGATTACAAAATGGTCGAATGCGGCTGAATAAAATGACAATACTCGACTAGATCAACAGACAAAGGATCTTAGCCGGAATACAAATAAGAAACTAAAATATAATACCCAAAATATGGGAGCACGACAGAATCAATGGATGTGCTAGGACTATGGCAGCTCTAATGGTAACTACTGGAAGTCTGGAAAGTTCTCCTTGGGAGCTATACTTCTCATAATGGCCTGGAAACTGTCTCAAATGATGTGTCTTGTTCTAGTCCTTGGTAATGGTATATGTCGGAACCCTGGGGGAATGTGCTCCTCTTCTTCTGGAAAAGCGCGTCCTAGTGATTCCTCCGAAATCTGATGAGGAACCAGGAAAAAGATGTGCCTTTCCCTCCTCTCAAATGGGTCAGAGGGAAATCTCAGAATTCTCCCTAAATGGGATAAGTTGACTAAAAACCCTCTCAGAAGCTGCGCCCTCAGTCTGGATGAATGCACCCTTGTTGTTGAACATTGTGTAGCTACTGCTGAAGAATGATGGAAGACCTGAATGATCTTCCCGGTGACTAGGGTGTGTCTCTCAACACCAAAATCAACCACTGGTGTCTTCCTCCTAGAATCCACTAAACTATCTCTCCTGAGATGTGCCTCTTCTCCTCAATGATGAGTCATAATCTGCATAATGATGAATTAGGTCGCTGACCCTTCCTTTATAGCTTTCCAAAACACTAAATCATGTTGAATTCCAAAACCCTAAATCACTGTTGAAACCCTAATTCACTGTTGACTTCTATTTTTAGCTCATAATGACTTAAAATCACTTTTAACCCTTTTTAGCTCAATGTCACTTTCTGAATATAACACCTGTGACTGGAGTGACCATTAGTAACCCTATTTACCCCTCTTTGGCCCTGGCTATAGTCTAACGAGGTGATTTAGACCATTAAGCCTCCTCTTTGGAGCTCCTATTTGGAAAGTGACATTACAGTCCTCCCTTCCCTAAATTTCTTGTCCTCAAGCAATACCAGTCCAGGGTGCCACAACACCTGCTCGCTCTCCCAAGTAGCGTCCTCTACTGGAAGCCCTCTCCATCTGATCAAACACTCTCTGATGACCATGCTCCTCAATTTCCACTCTTAGAACTCCAAAACCTCCTCTGGGACTAACTCCAACTGTCCCTCCTCATCCAACGGGGGAAGCTCCTTTGATGTGCTAATGAATTTTCCCACTGCCTTTTTGAGGCAAGACACATGGAACAAGTTATGAATCTTTCTCCCCTCTGGAAACTCTAGCTCATAAGAAACCTTGCCTACTCGGTGCATGATCCCGTAAGGACCATAAAATATGGGCTTGAGCTTCTCGGCCCCACTCTTCTTCATAGATGACTGTCTGTAGGGTTGAAGTCTCAAGAAAACCAAATCTCCAACCTCAAAGTTGCGCTCTATCATGTTCCTATATGCACTTATCTTCTGTCGATTTTGCGCCATTTGCAGGTTCTCTTTCAACAACTTGAGAATCTCCTAACTCTCTATGATCCAATCCTTGGCCTTGGGATCTCTTCTCTCCCTGAATACCAAGTCTACCAAAGTGGGAGCATCATATCCATACAATGCTCGGAAGGGTGTCATACCAATGGATATGTGGAAGGTGGTGTTGTAGCAATGTTATCCTAAATGTAACCACTTTACCCACGTTCTTTGTTGTCCTCCTACATAGTTCCTTAAATACCATTCAACCCACTCATATGTCGGTCTTCTCATCTGTCTGAGGGTGATAGATGGTGCTAGGTGTCAACGTTGTCCCCACTAACTGAAACAACTCTCTCCAAAATGTCTCTATGAACCGATTGTCCCTGTCACTAACGATGTTCTTCGACAACCCATGAAGTCTGAAGACCTCCCTGAAGAAAATCCCGGCTACCTGACCTATGTTGTACTCTGTCGGTATGGCATAGAAGTGAGAAAAATTGGTCAATCTGTCGACCACTACATAGATACAGTCCTTACCCTAGACCTTGCGTAGACCTGTGATGAAGTCCATAAATATACTCTCCCATTTCTGCTCTGGAATGGGCAGTGACTAAAGTATCCCTGATGGAAGAGCATGCTCTGACTTGTTCTGTTGGCAAGTCACACACTCAGTGGTGTGTCTCATAACGTCCTGTTTGAGGCCCTTCCATGAGAAAATCTCTCTGATCTGTCTATAGGTTTTGAAAAACCCCTAATGGCCTGCTAGAGGTGAATCATGAACTTCGGTGAGGATCTTCTTCTTGAGCCTGGAATCTGGCACCAAGTAGACTCTATCCTTGTAAAATATGACATCATCAATGACCCTATACTGGTCATCCTATATCTATCGATCCATCGCCTCACAAGCGAACTTGTTCTTGGAATATTCCACTAACAAGTGGGATTTCCAATCTGTTGAAATCTCCATCAAAGAACATGCCGCAGGTCTCCTCGATAGTGCATCGGCCACAATGTTCTTCTTCCCCTTGACATACTCTATGTCAAAGTTGAATTCTTGTACCTTCATCACCCATTTCTGATGGCGCTCACTGAGGTCCTTTTGCTCAAGGAAATACTTCAAACTGTTGCGATCGTTCTTGACCATGAATTTGATGCCAACCAAATATTGTCTGAACTTTGTCAAGGCATGCATAATTACCAACATTTCCTTGTCATAAATGGAGTACAACCTCTCAGTTTGACTAAGCTTACAGCTCTCAAATACAATGGGGTGTCCTCCTTGCATCAAAACTGCACCGATCCCTTCGCTAGATGTGTCACACTCTAGTACAAATGGCAAGGTGAAATATGGTAGTGCCAACACTGGACAAGTGCCCATGATTTCCTTCATGTGATCAAAGGATTCCTGTGATTTCTCGGTCCATATGAAGGCCCCATTCTTGGTAATATATGTTAGCGGTGCTCCAAGATGAGAAAAACCCTAGATGAACTGCCTGTAATAGCTGTATAGCCTGAAGAAGCTCCTCAATTATGTCACGTTCTTGGGCGTTCACCAATCCAAAATGGCCCTAATCTTCTCTTGGTGCACCTGTACCCCATGTGCGATGATTATGTGGCCTATGTAAAGCAACTTTGTCATACCAAACTCGCACTTGGACTCTTTGTCATATAATGACTATGCCTCCATGATGCTCAATACCTCATCCAGGTGCCTCATATGCTCTTTCCATGACCGACTATAGATCAAGATGTCGTTGAAGAAAAACAATACTAATTTCCTTAAGTGATCCCTAAATATATGGTTCATGCAAGACTGAAATTTAGCGGGTGCATTGGTTAGCCCAAATGGCATAACCAGGAACTCAAAGTGTCCAAAATGACATCGAAATTTTGTCTTCTCTATGTCCTGCTCTCATATGTTGATCTGATGATATCCATAGCGTAGATCAATTTTTGAGAAGAAAACTTTCCCATGCATTTCATCCATCAACTTGTCAATGCGTTGGATAGGGTAACGGTTCTTGATGGTTTTCTTGTTCAAGGATCGGTAATCAATGCACATCCTCATGGTGACATCCTTCTTCAGAACTAAGACAACTGAAGAAGCAAATGGGTTATTGCTCGATCTGATCTGTCCCATCGCCAACAATTCCTTGATTGCCTTCTCTATATCATCTTTGAACCTCCTAGGATGACGATAGGGAGGGTGATCATATGTTTTTCCCCCTCCTACAACTCAATGGTGTGCTCAAACCCCTTGTCAGGTGGTCTCCCTGGTGGAAGACCTGTTGATGTCATCCCAAAAAATTCTTGATCTCGGTATGGTATTGTTGTTGACCTTCTAAATCCTTTTGAGTAATGATCAAGCATTCTGCGGCATATGCTACCTCCCCATGTCTGAATATCCTTTCCATCCTCTTGGTTGAAACTGTCTTAGGTGCTCATGTCGACATACCTCTTCGAACAACCTTCTTCCCATATTGATCTTTAAATCCCATTTCCAAGGTTTGGTAGTTGGTAGTGATTTTTCCGAAGGTAATCATCCACTGAACTCCTAACACCACATCTATGTATGATAGGTCAACCACATAAAATGTGTCTCTCACTATGTAGTTTCCTAACTTCATCTCTAATTTTGGAACTCTGTCTAGACACTCCATTATGTGTCCATCTTCTACTGCAACATCAAACCCCTCAAACTTCTCTGTCTAAAGTGCATGTCTCGATACTAGTGAAGCGTCGATGAAGTTGTGGGTGGCCCCACCATCTATCAAGGCGATCTTTCATTGCCCCTGAATAATCCCTCTGATATGGAGGGTATCATACCTGGGAACACCAGAAAGGGTTGCTATGACTCCTCCCTTTGTTGGTTTCCTCCTGTTAGCCTGCTCTAGTGGTTGTGGGACTACTGCAGGATGGGATCCTACCGGTGTCGGAGGTCTAAGAGGAGGTTTCTCCTCTGTTGGTGTTGACTCCTCCTCTGAACTAGTGGATACACTATCCTGCTCCTCCTCCTCATTTTCCACGTTGTCTACTGCTACCTCAATATAATGAATCTCTCCCTTGCCCATGCACCTGTGGCCTGGGACCCAAGGATCTCTGCAGCTGAAGCAAAGCTTCTTCCTCATAAGCTCTCACCTAGTCTCATCATCCAACTTCTTCTTTCCCTTCCATTCTCTCTGGAATGGCTTCCTGTCTCGATCCCTCTGGGGCACAAACGGTTTGGAGAAAGTTTTAGTCTTTGGCATTGAGTCTACCAGATCTCGAGTGTGAAGAATGTCATCCTGCAAAGTGGGAGGCATGTATGCCTTCACCCATCCTCTCAAAGGCTTTGTGAGTCCTTCTATGAATAGCATGATCAGTCTAAGCTCTAATATATCTGTGACTGTCATGGTTACCTGCTAAAACTCTGTGATGAACGCCTTTGTTGTGCCAGTTTGTCTCAACTAGGCTAGATCCCTGAAGTGTATCTCAGGATCCTTTCTGTCAAACCTATCCATGAGCCTATCTGTAAAATCCCTATAGGAGGTGATGCGACTATGACCCAATGTCACAAGTCCATGATACCACCAATCGTGTGCCTCACCCTCTAAGTGTAAGGTCACGAAACAGATGGCCTCTCTCTCGGTCATCTGGTTGAGCTTGTAATACGTGTCTAGCTTCTGTACCCAAGATTTTGCGATGTATTTGGATGATCCATCGAAAGAATGAATGGTGAGTTTCGCAACTTTTTAGATGAAATCGAGGTTATGCCCATGTTGTTGTTGTGGTCCTCCCCTTTGCGGCTCTTTGGGGTGGTTCCTGAGTCTGATTCCATAGTACTCGACTAAGGTCATGTCCTGATGGAAATCACAACCTAATGTTGAGTACTCCCTCCTATACTCTGCAATGTTGTATGCATGAGTGGGTGGCCTTTGTGCTATCAGTGGCAGTGCTACTACCGGAGGTGCCCTCTAGAAACTGGGAAACAAGGGTCTGGGAATCCTACTCGCAGAGGTGTATGTGCGAGAGGGTGACTGGGGTATACTTCCTGCTCCTGATTTCCCCTGTGATGCATGCGGGACTTGTGTGTCTGAGGTGCCCATTCTAGCCAATATATCAACCACCTGTGCCAAGGACTGAGACATGGTTCGTTGACTAGCTAACATATCATTGATAACCTGCATGAAAGTTGTCTCTGGATCTACGGGGGCCTTTCTACTACCCTCTGGTCACTCATATCTATCTCCTAGCATCCTCTCTACCTCGCGCTCAGCCTCACGCTATGCCCTTCTCTCTGCTTCTTTGTGTGCCTCTTCCTCTTCCTCTGAGCTAGGAGGAAAAGGGGAAAAATTAGGCCTATGCCTTCTTTCCTTATGCCTGATGTAAGTGACATATTCGTCACCTATGTGTTCATGGCCCTCTGGGTCTTCTATTGCACTCATTGTCTTTAGTCACGGGATGGCAGGACTAAAGCTCTCATACCACTGTAATGTTCCTGACTTGGTTAGTCTAGGAAACGATGCTAATGTGTGTGTAGGATCAATGGTTTACAACATATAAATGATCATACAAATAATAAATGCGACAAAGAACTGCAAAGTTTGTGTTATGATATCTCTGTGGATTACAAAATGGTCGAATGCAGCTGAATAAACTGACAATACTCAACTAGATCAATAGACAAAAGATCTTAATTGAAATACAAATAAGAAACTAAAAGATAATACCCAGAATATGGGAGCACTATGGAATCAATGGATGCACTGGGACTATGGCATCTCTGATGGTAATTGTTGGAAGTATGAAAAGTTCACCCTAGGAGCTATACTTATTGGAATGTCTTGAAAACTATCCCAAATGACGTGTCTTGTTCTAGTCCTCAGTATTGGTATCTGTCGGAATCCTCTGCTAATGAATCTGGACCCCAGATGGATACCCCTGGGGGAATGTGCCCCTCTTCTTCTGGAAAAATGCATCCTAGTGATTCCTCCATCAAAATATGATGAGGAACCAGGCAAAAGATGCGCCTTGCCCTCCTCTCAAGTGGGTCGAAGGGAAATCTCGAAATTCTCCCTGGATGGGATAAGTCGACTAAAAACCCTCTTAGAAGTTGTGCCCTCACTGTGGATGAATGTGCCCTTGCTGTTGAACACTGTGTAACTTCTGCTGAAGAATGATGGAAGACCTGAATGATCTTCCCAGTGACTAAGGTGTGTCTCTCAACACCGAAATCAGCCACTGGTGTCTTCCTCCTGGAATCCACTGAACTATCTCTCCTAAGATGTGCCTCTTCTCCTCAATGACAAGTCATAATCTGCTTAATGATGAATTAGGTCGCTGACCCTTCCTTTATATCTTTCCAAAACAACAAATCATGTTGAAACCCTAATTCACTGTTGACTTCCAAAACCCTAATTCACTGTTGACTTCTATTTTTAGCTCATAATGACTTAAAATCACTTTTGACCCTTTTTAGCTCAATGCCACTTTTTGAATATAACACCTGTGACTGGAGTGACGTCTAGTAACCCTGTTTACCCCTCTTTGGCCCTGGCTATAGTCTAACGAGGCGGTTTAGACCATTAAGCCTCCTCTCTGGAGCTCCTATTTGGAAAGGGACATTACACATTAGCTACTATAACATTGCTAGGTGGTCAGTAAGAATAATCGTTCTTAAAGAAACTATGAATTTAAAAGATACAGAGGTCCAAAAAAACCAACTAGATATGTAAAATATACCTAAGGTGGAGGAGGCACCTTGAATGCAACTCGGGGCACAACAATAAAAAGGTTTTTGGGTGGGTGTAAGACCAAGTATAAACCAAAATGCATAGTGTCTGTGGTGGAGATGTGATCTCAATGAACCCAAAACCACATGCTCCCTATACTGGATTGGAAATGGTACCTCTACTCACTATGAATATAGATTGATATAAACAAACACTAGGTTAAATAAAGACACTAAGAAATTAACTTTTGTTTTACTCCAATTAGTGAAAATAAAGACAATCATTGCACTTTCATGTTGTTTTACTCCAATTAGTGAAAATAAAGACAATCATTGCATTTTCTTGTCAAACCATATGTCACTCACTCTAATAATTGGTACTCTAATTATTCCATGCTAGTACTCTAATTATTCCATGCATCCCAATATGTATGATTAAATACCCAAATGTTTGTCCTCTACAACCAAGATCTATGTTGTATTGATGGTTGCTTTACTCCAATATTGCACAAAATCCAATCAAAAACTCATATTAACTTAAACATAGTTAGGGACTCTCCATTTGTCATTTTTTTATTGCATGTGTAGTGCATGGAAAGACAACATTTACCGAGCTCACTAAATGCCCATATGAAATATGCTCTCAATGGTTGAAAATTAATATTAGTATAATTGTGTTATTGTACTAATTATGCCATTTATTGAGCTCAAAAGGATGGCTCGACCACATACCCTTCTACCCCTTTCCATCATGGCTAGTGACAATTCCACATTGAGTTTCACAGTTCAAATTCAAGATAAGAACCTAGTTGTAGTTTTGATTCTCCCATTGGCATCACAATTGTATTAAATAGCAAGTTTGAATCTCCCATGGTGCAACACAACAATGATCTTAGATATTTTCATTGAAAACCAACCCTCCTGTCAGAAAACAAATGGAGCATGTCATTTGTGTTGCAATCAATCTTTGAAAAGAGTAGTAATGGAAATACTAGCCATTGTCATGAAGCAAATTTCTTTTAATCTTGCGGCTTTTAGTGGTGAAATGCTCCACTTTAGTAATATTTTTTCTCTTTGTATTCTTAAGAAGGGTTTTATCTTGAATTTTTTGCACATCGACAACGTATGGCATGTTTGGTTTCCCTATTTGCATATAAATTATTGTTTGGCTCTTGGATACTTCCAATTCATTTTTTGGTTGTGGACTACTTGTACTATAATTATTGGGATGGTAATGGAAAACCCTTCTTAGAAGTACGGAATTATTTAAATGCTTTGTAAACCCACTTAGTAATGAATTGATCAGTAGGTATGGAAAATGCTAAATCAATATATTTCATGTAAGATCTCATTTGTATTCTTTGATAAATTAAGAATATGTGAAACTAAAATAACCATTGCCTATTTAGTCTTCATTTTAGGTTTTTGTCTTCCTTTCACACTCTCTCATATCCTTAAAATACTCCTACTTTCTTGTTATTATATATATTAATTTCATTATATTTTATCTAGATAAGGACATCCATTAACAATGCATCCAATCGAAATTGGCATCTAAATATTATCCAAATATCATAAAACATATACAATGAAGACCTTTTCAAGTCCCAAATAAATTGATAGAGAATATCACTCTAACAAATATTCATAGAAAAAAACAATTATAGGAGTAATATATAATAAAAAAATCCTATAGTATATTTCTTTAGGTTGACTAATGATACAAGATTTTTCTTTTATGCATTTTTTTTTTGTACAAGTACACAAATGGAACTAGGGTTTTGAGCTCAAACATATTCAACCAATCATCCAAGGTGCATACCTTAGGTTGTTTCATACATCATTTCCCTCTGGGGTCACCTGAGGTTTTAGGAGGGGGGCAAAAGAGCATGTTGTGCTGGAAAGGAAGGGGATTTTCGTGGCCTTCTGAGAACACCTCAATAGAAAGAAACAATTGTAGGAGTAATATATATATATATATATATTATTTTTTTAGGTTGACTAATGATACACGATTTTTCTTTTATGCGTTTTCTGTACGAGTACACAAATGGAGGTAAACATTTTTCTGAGTTGAACTATAGCTTTTTTTAAATGACGGATCCATGATTAGAACTTTGTTTTTTATTTTTTTTGTTAAGCATTATTCTAATTGATTTGAGAAATGAGAAAACAAATTATGAAGTGAAAGGAAAGAACATTGAAGAAGGTAATTCAAATAGATCACATTGAATGGGACATTGAACATGAACGTTGTCTAAAGGTAAAGATTTAGAAACCCAATATTTGATTTCATTATTGTATCACCATTACATGCACATGCAGTAATCAAATTTACAATTTATGTTCATTTCTTCTAGCGATAGAGTGCCTTGATATTAGGTGCATCATGGCCAAACCATGTAAACTCCAAATGGAGTGCACACTCATGAACTTGAAGGAAGAAGATTCAAACTGGAATTGAATTGTAAGGATTGCTAAAGTATTTTAGATATAGGTGGAATTGGAAAATTTGGAGTGAATAACCCTTTGATGACTCCAAATTTTAAGTTTATGGTAAATGAACTAGTTTGTTGATGAGTTCTATTCATTCACATTAAACCAAAAAACTATGTAAATGGTAGCAAGTCACAGATCTAGGGATAAACATTTTAAGGGGAAATTTATATAAGTCATGCATAGTCAATAAATGAACTAATCCCTAGAAACAAGCATTATCCCCATATAGTAAAGAGATACTACTTATCCCATAAAGAAATATATAAATTACAATAAGTCATGTGATGTCAAGGTGACTCCATCATAGCTATAGATACTAGTGGGTGTTGAAACAATTCTAAACAAATGTCAACAAATAAATTTTTGATCCCAAATTCAAACTATCCCTATTACTATGACTTCAAAACACATAAGTTACATAAAGAGGATAAGCATAAACGCTTTTTTTTATTGCTTGCTTTGATGCTTCTACTAGACAATCAAATTACAATCATACTCCATGTTGTTCTAAAGATCGTTTTCTAGTAACATTGAAACAATCAATGGGAGAAAATACAACAGAAGAAAAAGTAGCAAGGACGGGGAAGGTAGAGGCACCAATAACACCGATAGAGGCCATGGATAAAGCAAGGGTTATAGCACCCACACGTTTATTGAGCTCGATGAAGTTATTGATTTTGAACTAGTTCCTAGGTCTATTTAACTTGGAAGAAATTAGTTGTGCTTGTAACCTTGACTTCGGGGACATCAATGTATGCTTGAGAGGATGCCACTTCTTTGGCTGCTAATTAGATTTTCTTGCAAGTTTGGTTGTTTCTTTCTCTATTTTCAAATGCTTTCGAACTTGGCAGCTAGGTGAACATGCACATTTTTTATGTTTTAATTTAGAGATATCATTTTTGTTGAAAATTACTTATCAGGAAATTATGTACGGAAAAAATACCATTGTACCTTGCCTTAACCCTCCTCCTGGTCCAATTATAGTGAAGTTTTGGACTATGCAACAATCCTTAATTTTTGTGATTTTGCAACATCTTGAAACATATTGCTTAATAAATGAGGAAATGATTTTGGTAGGAAATCAGGAAATTGCTTAATAAATGAGGAAATGATTTTGGTAGGAAATCAGGAATTCCATTAGCCAAGAGGCCAGCTGCAACCCTGTACACATCATTGTACCTTGCCTTGGCCCTCCTGGTCCAATTATAGTGAAGCTTTGGACTATGCAACAACTCTTAATTTTTGGGATTTTAGAACATCTTCAAGCATATTGCTTAATAAATGAGGAAACGATTTTGGTAGGAAATCAGGAATTCCATTAGCCAAGAGGCCAGCTGCAAGCCTGCACACATCGATATCTAGTCTTCAATCATGCAAAATTAAATTTGATCTTTCATATAAAAGGTATTTTTGAATCTCACAGATCTAGTCTTCAATCATGCAAAATTAAATTTGATCTTTCATATAAAAGATATTTTTGAATCTCACAGCTACTGCCCAAAACTAGCAAATAATATATTGAGTGTACACAAACAATTAAATGGTATTTTTGAATCTCAAAACTCCTGCACAAAACTAACATTGTGGGAAAATAATATATTGAGTGTACACAAACAAACAAACATGAGTAGATATGTTAAGTTTGTAAGGAAAATCACAACAAATTCACATACAAAGATGGGAGGGAATTCTATTAATCTTCTTCATTTATTTTTCATTCAAAGAACAGAAATAAATAGAGTTTGTGGGTTATTTTTTATCTCAATCATTATCAATAGAGAACTTTCATGGCTGAAATTCCCTTGCCTATGAAATTGCAAACGCCTTCCATATCATGTTTCCTTTTGCGCCTGAGAAGAGATAACAATTGCATGTATCACCAAAAGTGATGATTTTTTTCTGGCCGTGACCGAAGTAAAAGTCAGTCCACACAATCTAACCAAGAGACTGGTGGATTTGTCTATAAATAATCCAACGCAATGATTTTCTAACAGTTATAATAACTTTACTCAGCATGTAGGTAAGAAGTGTATATATATCTTAAATTTGATATTTCAGATTATGTAAAAGAAATTGATATCAACATCCTTTTAATGGGATTTGGATTAGAACTTAGTATTTTAGAACTAAGTATTTTGATGACAAATTAATAGAGTTAACTTAAAGGGACAGTAGTATTTGGAAAAGTAATTTTTGACAATATGTTAGTGGAGGTTTTTCAAGAGGAGATAGTGTATGAACATTTCCATAGATTTTAACGGTCAAATAGTTGTACAAAGGATATCCCTTGTTTCACAAACAAAAGGTGTCATATACTAATTTAGTTTTTGACTTAGTCATAACCTTAAAATTAGATTATTATTATTATTTTATTTTATAAAAATTTAAATAACTTTATCATTACATAATGACAATATGTTAGTGGACATTGTGGAGGTTACAGGTTCAAGTCAAGAAAAGATAGTGTATGAACACTTCGGTAAACTTTAACAATCAAATAAATGTACAAAGGACATTTCTGTTTCACAAACAAACAAAATGTGTCAAACACCAATTTAATTTATGACTTAGTGATAACCTTAAAATTAAATTATTATTATTATTTTATTTTATAAAAATTCAAATAACTTTCATTATTAATGGTGTGAGGTCGTTATCTGCATTGAATAAAAACATTTACAATTTTTTACGTCGGTTATTGTGTGCACGGATTTCATATAATTCAAGTTCAGTCCACCATACTATATGATTTCACTGTTCAGTATTATTCGAGAGCTCATTGCATTGAATGCCAGCATACGTTCGTCTGCCTCCCTGCATTGAATGCCAGCATCTGTTTCACTACCACAACCACAAAATGTCTGGCTGTGAAAAGACAGTGGCCCGAAGATGAACAGGGAGGATATAGAGATAGGTGCAGTAGTTTGTCAGGCTGACAACAAAGAAGTACAGAGTAACAACATTTGCTCACTAAAGCCGCAGAAGTTGGTACAAGATAAATAAATTGTTGGTTAAAAAGTGCTCTGTTGGATAGAATGAAATATATAAGGAGGCTACATACCGGAAATGTTCTTCTTTGAAGATTGTGCACTTTACAGGTTTGCACATAGAAGTTGTGCACTTATTGGCATGCATTTTAAGTATATCGTGCTCACATCATGTTGACAAGTAGCACATCAACTGTGCTATCCATAACCATTCAAGGGAAAATTTAAATCATAGGTGGCAATATTTTATGACAAAGAGACTCATTGAGAGACTAAATTAAGATCAATATTAAAAAAAAAATCACTTATGACAATTACTTGAGAGCTAGTTAGACTTGAAGATCCCAAGAACGTGTGAACGAAATTTTGCTAGTTAGACTTGAAGATCCCAAGAACGTGTGAACGAAATTTTAGAGTCACTATGCCAAAAGTAGAGTGACAAGATGAAAAATTTATAAGAAGAAAGAGAAAGGATGATGGCATGGTTTGGAAAAAGAAGTGACAAGTTCATCATTTAGCTCGAGACTATTCAATGAGGGAGTTTGAAAGGTACTATGGAAACTCGACCAATTATAGATTGGTATTCACATTTACCAAAATTTTACTTAAGGAGCTATGCTAACATGGATCTAAGTTACAAGTCTATGTTAAAAGATTTTAAAAATATTTTCAACATAAGTCACATGTCTATGTCAAAAGATTATAGAAATATTTTCATATAAGGTATAATTACTTTTTCCAATGTTCCTTTGGAAGATTCACACATGTTAAAAATTTGTATAAAAATTATATTGAGTAAGGAAATTAGGGGTTTTATGATTGAACAGTTAAATCATAATCATATTTGGAAGACTTTGGAAGATTCACACACGTTAAAAATTTGTATAAAAATTATATTAAGGAAATTAGGGGTTTTATGATTGAACAGTTAAATCATAATCATAATAGATATGATTAGTTCATTCATAAGAATTTAGAAGAAAGAGGTAATTGAAAAAGAAAAAAATAGTTGGACAAAATTCTTTATTGCTCAATAAGTTTGTATTCCCTCCYCGTGAGAATATTACAATGTAATGTAGATGGTTTTTTATAAATATTTCTTCAACTAGCAAGTCATGGGTGGAGAGTATTTATTCTCTGAAAACTAGAACTTTTACTTTTTTTTTCACAAAAAAATACGTTTTATATTTATATTAAATATAAACTATTCTTTACAAGTATTCAGCAAAAACAAAAGTCCCAAATACAAACCGGACAGAACCTTCCCCACTACTAAACCAAAAACAGTCAACATTATCATAGACAGGAACATGGATACCACTACCAAAAAACTATACATATCTTCTCCAATCAACAAAAAGACAAAAAAGATGCACCTATCAAACTCTAGCCAATGGACAACTAGTGGACTTCTAGCTTCCACAAAACACAAATTATTATACCAGGAGCATACAAACTAATAAAGATCTAAATACTAATGAGGACCCTCATGTTCCTCCTCACATCGATAATAGACAATCTTCCATAGAGCTTGTAAGAGTGCATGTTTGGATAGACTATCTGCATCTTTGTTTTCTTCCCTGTATACATGAGAAAATGTGATTTTCTGAAAGATCTTGGTAATCTCCCTGAGATGGTCCTTCCAGCATTCCAAGGCAACCACCTGAAGACGTCCCTTCCCTTTGAACCAATCAATGATAATTTTTTAGTCTCCCTAGACATGGAACTCCAGAATTGAAAGGCAAGTTGCCAAAGTGAGAAGGGCCTAAGCTCCCAAGAGCTCAGCTTTAGTATTTGTTCCAAGCCCACAGTTGAAAAACCACTTATAACTTCTATGCTCATTGATCCTAATTATGCCACCATCTCCACAATTATTGCCCGATGAATGTGCAACTCCATCAAACCAACCAACAACACCACCCACAACAAGATTTGCAGGAATATGTCTGCGGCAGGCAGTTTTTGTTTTTGTATTACAATCCCCCATGGTTGATATCGAAAGAAAAAACACCTTCTACAAACTAGGAATGCCATCTTCAAAAATGGCCAGGTTCCTTTCCTTCCAAATAAGCCAACAAATGACATCCAGTAAACATGGATATGATAAGTTTTGATCTTTCCAGAATTTAAAACAACCCGATAAGGTATCGCCAGTCCACCTACCCAAAAGATTTAAGGATGATGTTATCTTATTCTAGACCGCAAGGGCAAAAGAACACTCCACAAACAAATGGAATGTTGTATCCATGCTCTTTTTACATAATTGACAATAGCTCGGTCCTAAAAATCCTCTGCGTTGTAGAATATCCCAGGTGAGGATTTTATTCTCAGCAATTAACCACGTAAAAAGTTTTATTTTCAAAGGGAAAGCCTAGGACCATAACGCTTTCCTCCAACCACCAATCACAAAATTCCATTTCTTTTTTTAAGTGGCCACAAAAACGTTTTTAACAGAAATTTATCCCGATGCATCTCCCCCCATCCATACAAGCTCATTCAACTTCTCAGCTAATTGGACACCAGCGTTAATCAGAGCTCGACAGAAAAGTTGTCATTCCAAAGAAAGACATCCCTCTAAATACAGATCGCCACCTAATAGCCAATTTGAGCCAATCATCCCCACACGGGACTCACATTGTGCTTGGTATAGGTAGTATACGCCTTTCTTGTTGATAGCTAAGATCACCTCTTCAAACATAACAACCCCATCCCCCAATCCCATAATGTGGTCTTTGCCCAACAAACTAGAGTGACTTGTCCCCGACCTCCAAGCTAACCAATGTAGGAGGATATGAAATGATTTTAATAGATGTTTCTAGGTATGAGACCCTTTAAAATTCACTACAGTTACCGTGCACAACCATCGAGCAATTGAAACAAAGGGGTAGTATTTATCCTTTAAGACTCGATGTCATAATCCCTCCTGCATAAGTGCTCTCCACAATGTGTTTGTTGTCATAGCTCTGCTAAAACTACCCAAGTTTCTCAAGCCCCAACCCCCATGTTGTTTAGGGTGTGCAATAAGTTGCCAAGCACACAGGTGTATCTTCTTTTTTTTGTTTCTCTCAGGCCAAAGAAAACTAAAGATTAACTGTCGAATTCTTTGAAGTATTAGGGAAGGCAAGTTTGCAAGTGCCAACCAATAAACTGGTTGGATTTCAAGAACACCCTTGATTAGTATTAAGCGTCCCTGATCCAGGTGGATATCAGTGGCCACCCACCTTTTCCAACAGGCTCAAAACAACTTTCTCACAATTTTGATAATTTATTATTTTTAGCAGTTTTTCGGGTCCTAAACTTCTGGAGCCGTTTTGAGGCCCTAAACGACGTTTTTTGGGGTATATTGCGATTGCATAATTTCGTCATGAAATTTTGTGCAACTGCTGTAGTCCTCAGATAAATCTTTCCAATGGGTTATCATATGCCTAAAACAGAGATCGTATGCAAAAGTTACGACCCCAGGAAGTTGATGTACTGACTTACCCAAACAGGGCCCACATGACTTTTGGAGCTTCATCTCCTAGGGTTAGGTTTTTGGACGTTTAGGGTTTTTGAAACTCATGTTTATTGTAAAAAGGCCTTGTGAGCCTCATTGTAATCATCTTCTTGTGAATGAGTGCATATGTCACATCTCTTCTCAGAGATAAGCCGCCACCATTCTAGCAAGCTTGTTTTTCGTTGCATTTTGCAGTTTCAACTTATTTCCTTATTGAATAGAAAACCAGTTTTACTATATCTCTGTTATTCTGTGTTAAGCATCTGGTAATAATTTGTAGTCATTTCATTCTTCTCATAAAATCTGGATCAGTGGTATCAAAGTTGTCTGCTCCTTGTCATCTTAATGCATGTCCCCAACGAGGTCGGAGTACAAAGTGTTAGGTCTAGAGCTTGTTTCTCTTGAGGACAAAAGATCTCACACACCCAAGCGACCTCTCATGGAAGGAGAAAAGAAAGATGACGGGATAGGAGATCCTTTCAAATTGTTGATTGAGGAAGCCCTCACGCAACAGAGGAATGAGATGATGGATAATTTTGCACAAATCCTTCGGTGACTACCAACAGGCGACACATATTCTTCGAGCGGAGTCATCGCCCCCTTCAAGGTACAAATAAACTTCGATATTCCTATATTTGAAGGTCAGATAGACGCAGATGCTGTAGAGAAGTGGTTGAATCTACTAGAAGGGTATTTTTCTGTCCATAACTTTTCGAATAGAGAAAAGATTACTTTTGCGCTCCTCAAAGATGTTCCCCATGTAAAAGATTGGTGGGAAACTTTCTGTGAGAAAAAGGAAACAAAGGAACCCTCATTATTTACAGTCACGACCACCTGGAAATCCTTCAGGGATACTATTAAGGAACAATACTACCCTGTTGGAAGTTATGATGACTTGTATACCAAATGGACCACACTACAGCAAGAAAGAGACGAAGCAGTGCCAGATTTCACAAATATCTTCCATACCTTGCGCACCAAGATGGGTATCAAATATTCGGAGAGACATCTGGTGCTCAAGTATCACGGTGCTCTGCATAGATACATCTAGACCGAAATGGAATTTCTGGACATCTCATCCTTTGGTGTGGCCTACCGATATGATGTCAAAATCAAGCAGAAGCGACAATTTGGGTTGGGGAAACCCTCACAAAAAAATCTAGGAAAGGGCGGCTCCAACCCACAGAACAAAGGACAGAGCAAAGATGGACAATATCAGGACAACCAGTCCAAGTTGCAAGCAAAGAAGGACACCAGAAAGACAAAGAAAGATACAGGGAAGTGGTGCGACTTCCATAAGAGCCCTTGGCATAACACTGCTGACTGCCTCTCAAAGCAGATGTTGGTGGAAGAAGTGAAAGCCTCTGAATCATATGCGGGTTCTAACTCTGATTTAGAACCAGAAAGGGGAAGACAGATCATTGATGCGGAACCCAGTGCCACCGTTGTGACCACCAAGCTCCAACATGGTGAACCAGATGAGCCAGAAGAAGGAGAGCGCCTCTTCCATTCAAAGATGTGGGTAAAAGGCACCCCGCTGCACTTCATCGTTGATAGTGGTAGCTAGAAGAACCTCATCTCAGCAGAGGTCATCAAGCGTTTGGCCCTGTCAACAATGTTGCACCCACAACCCTACACCATTGGATGGCTCCTCCAAGGAAGTGATTTCCATGTCATCCAACAGTGTCGACTGTCGTACGACATCAATCCCCTCAAAGACGAGGTATTGTGTGATGTTTCTCCTCTCGAATTTTTTGATGTTCTTTTGGGCCAACCTTATTTATGGAAACGTCATGTTGTATATGAGTCTAGGCCTCGTAGTGTTATTATTACTTTGAACATGAAATTGTATAGGATACCCGAGGTTGTCCCACCTAGTGCTATTTCCTTGATCTCTGCTAAGCAATGAAGGAAGGTCATCTCTTAGACAGGGAAGTTTATCTTCTTCATGATTCGCTCTTAGAATCAGAGAAAAATCACAACCACATTCAGGGTCTCTGCGACTGACCTCTCCACACAGCAGAAGTAAGTAGATAAGGTCGTGGAAGAATACTCGGATATCTCCTCCTCACCTACCGGGGTACCTCTACACTGCCAGGTCAAGCACCCCATCGATCTGAGCCCCGATGCACCGATGGCCAATGGGCCAATCTATCGCCATTCTCTGTTAGAGAATGAGGAGATCAAGCGACAGATCCAAGAATTTCTCCACAATGGGGCACATCCGTCCTAGCTCATCACCTTGTAGGAGCCCAATCATGCTAGTACAAAAGAAAGATGGAACTTGGCAACTTTGCATTGATTATCGGGCTCTGAATAAAATCACAGTAAGAAACTGGCACCCGATTCCTCGAATCAACGACCTCCTTGATCAAATCATGGGGCCCAAATACTTCAATAAGACTGATCTGAAGTCTAGCTACCACTAGGTCCCGATAGAATAAACTGATGTATGGAAGACCACCTTCAAGTCAAAGGAAGGCCTTTTTGAATGGTTGGTCATGCCCTTAGGTCTGACAAATTCTCCAACCAATTTCATGAGGATGATGGATGATATCCTGCGACCATTCACCAATAATTTTGTAGTGGTGTATATGGATGACATTCTCATTTACAGCAAGACTTGGGTCGAACACTTGCAACATATTCAACAGGTTTTGCACACCCTACGGCGGCACCAGCTATACGCCAACTTGGAAAAATGCTCCTTCGGCATGGACAGGGTCCATTACCTAGGCTACATCATTGATCAACATGGCGTACATGTGGATCCAGCCA
>SNQJ01S0036833.1:105851-138344 GCA_010110895.2 Picea sitchensis
GTGCTAGACTCCTGCGGCCATGAGACCTCTAGATGGCCCCAACTCTATGAGACAGACCCGGATTTCGCCACCACCTACCAAATGTTGGGTGCAAAGGTAGTTGTCGATAATTTCCATCTTCAAGATGGGTTGTTGTGTCGGTTGGGCCATATATGTGTTCCATTAAGTGAGTGAGCGAAGATGATCTGGGAAGCCCACTACAACCGTGTGGTAGGACACTTCGGCATTGAAAAGACAGTGGAAATGCTACAAAAACATTTCTACTGGCCGAAACTTTGACAGGAGGTCAGCAAGTATATTAGGTCTTGCACTGCCTACATTATTTCCAAACCAACCACTAAGTAACAGGGCCTATACACCCCTCTTCCTACTCCTGACAGGTCATGGGAATCCATCTCAATGGACTACATGTCGGGCCTCCCGTCCACCAAGTGGGGAAATGACTATGTTTTTGTGGTTGTTGATCGCTTTTCTAAGATGGTGATTATGGTTGCTTGCAAGAAGAGCATCATAGCAGAAGCCACTGCCAAGCTCTTCTTTGAATGGGTATGGATACATTTTGGCATCCCACAAAACATTGTCTCAGATCGGGACAGTCGATTTCTCAGGACATTCTGGTCGAGCCCCTGGTCACTGCTGGACACCAAGCTCACCAAATCCACGGCCTTCCACCCTTAGACAGATGGCCAAACCGAGGTCGTAAATCGAATGATCATGCATATCCTGCACATGTATAATTCCAAGCACCCTTGCACATGGGATGAGAGTCTTCCCTATGTCCATCATAGCTACAACCGATCCCTGCATAGCTCAACCGACCACAACCCCTTTCAGGTGGGGTTGGGATTCTAGCCATTGGGTCCCATAGATGTTGCACTTCCCCTTGCGGTCACCTCGACCGACTCCTCTCTTGCTCCAACTGAGGCTGACAAAGCCACCCGGTTCATTGAGAGGATCCAACACATCCGCCAGCAGGTTCAGGATATCCTATAGAAGTCCAATGACAAGTACAAGAAATCCATATATTGCACCAATGACTTATCTGACATTCATACTTGGCAATAATCCATTTCCAGTCCTCTTTTTTGTACCTGCCAATCTTCAAAAAATAGCCAAGATACCTAAAACCATCAGAAAGATAAAGAAAATTATAATGAAAAGTAGCCTTTAAAATCTCCAATTCGTGTTGTTGCATGCCATACTGAAGGAAATAAGTTTTCTTATCATTGATATTAAAACCGGATGCATTACAAAATCTTCCCAAAGCTCTTTTTATTTTATGCCACTCTGCAATAGTTTCTTTTGTCATAATTAGGATATCATCGACAAACAGAAGATARAGGATCTTAATTARCCTTGAAACTTTTATGCATGTCAATAAGCCTTCCTCTTGAATTCTTTTAAAAGCTAGGCTCAAACCTTCCATAATTAAAATGAAAAGCAAGGGCAACAGTGGGCATCTCCAACTACAACAAGAAAACATATCTTTTAGCACTACAAGTTAGCATCACTTATATTGTGTGGCTCTAAAGGTGGTATTAACATCACTTATGTTATGTGGTGGTATAATTTGTTAATTTTATTCGAAATGGATTATCTCATCATATATGTTAAGAGAATCAATGTATGGTGAATTAACAGGTATAGTGGAGCTAAACCCTTCCTTGCCACATTAACATTATAAGTATGATTTAATTATGATACTTTGGGCCATAAATAAAAACAAATTCATGAATAATTTTTTTATTTATTTTTTACATAATCCAATTCACTTATTTATTTTTGCTATTATTCAAACACATAAATGTTAAGGATAATTTTGATTATGAGGTTTGGCATCATAAACAAAACAAATTCACAAATAATTATTTTGTAAAATGGCCAAATTCAATTATTTATTTATTTTTATATTTTTTTAAATAAATAATTACTCTATGACCAAATTACATAAATATTTAGTTTGTAAATATCTCATTTAAATTATTTACTTTATATATAATTGTCACATCATATAAATAAATACTCATTACAAATTTATGATTGAAAAAATAATTTAAAAAAAAAAATACTCATTAATTCTATACTGAAAAATAATTTAAAAAAAAGTCAATTTCACTTCTATTAAGATTATAAAAAATAAAAGTGATTTGAATTGAAATTTAATTATTTGATGATCTACATCTTTTTAATTTATCATATTGTTTGTCAACGTTTGATGGAAATTTGAGTTTCATTAGGGTTTCAACACCAGATACGCGAATCTCAAGGCCCCAGGATACCGAGGAGTGCAATTCTACCTTTGGTAATTAAAGAAACGATAAGCATCTAGGGACAAAAAGATGCATTAAAACCATTGCACATATTTCCTCAAAGGATATTCTTATCACGCCAGTGTGAATATCAACAAGGATGATTTGGCGATGGAAATTTATTTTAAATGTAGAAACCTTGGCTAATCTTTTGGTATTTCAATCCTTCATATTAAACTATAAATGTTTCATTTACATTTTTGTAAAAATATTCAAATTTCTAAGGATTCTACAATTTTATAAAATTTTGGCGATTTTGTAAGGTAAAATAATTGCATCCTATGGTGAATTTAATCATTTTAAAATAGCGAATCTCTTTTGGAAAACCATGGAAAATTGATTAACACTAACGATAATGACTATCAAATTGTTCAATGGAAATTTGGGCCATTAGGAGGGTTTCAACACTAGATATGGATCTCAAGGCCCTAGACATGGTTGAGGGAGAAAACTTCTACCTTTGGTACTAAAGGAAACATATAAGCATCTAGGGACAAAAACGACACATTAAACCATTGCACATGGCCTCTCGGTGATATTCTTAGCCTCTGTGTGTGAATATCAATCCATTATGAGGTTTTGATCACTAGTGATGGGTCTAGGGGTCCTCGACATAGTCAAGTGAGGAAAACCATGCCTTAGGCATTAAAGGAAGATACTAGACGTTCAAGGCCAAGAATGATGTGTTGAACCACCACAAATAACCTCTTGAGGGGATCCTTGTGTTGGCAATTTCAAATCGTGAAATCAAGCATGATACTTGTCATTGATGGCAAGTACGCTTGTGGTGTGCAAAGTGATAACAATAAAGTAAATGAATAGCAACGCAGCAATAATCGGAGGAGAAGAGTCAATGACCGTAGGATCTGTCCAAATTTCCCGAAAGAACAATAGTCCTTAGATCTGCAGAAGCGTAAGGGAGATGCTGCCATCGAGATTCGGGATCGGATTTAAACAAAAAAAAAATCACTTGACATTGAAACTCAAATCGCTGAGCATGTGATTTTGCGATTTGATCGCAACCGCTAATCAAGAAGGGATCTGGACCGCTTACTTGAATGGACACGTGGCATCCAGGAGGACTCATCAAGAATTCGGGAGGATCGGGATTTCATAAGGCAAAAATCACTCCACAAATCTAAATTCTCGATTACGATATGTGAAATCCCGACGAATTGAACCGCCGGACAACATCGACTTAATCCACGCCAACAGACCACGCCTAAGCTTACACGTATAATAACCAGAAGTGCGACAAGTGTCGACGGATCGCCAACACTCGCCATACAAGTAATGAATAAGAGCGGCCTATGCTGTTTAATGGTTTAATCATGAGTGACGTCAGCAGAGGACACGTGGCATCGGAGTTTTGGGGATCGGGATTTGATATGTCGCAAGAATCGTAATAAATGCATCAAGAACTCAAACGCCATAAATGATTTCAGCCGAAGTGATCATAGCAGTCGCTGATAAGAATGAATCGGTCCCAGATCATAGCCCCGCTCGAGTTTCGGTTCGGTTTGCATCGGTTAAAACCCTTTGAATGATAAATATACATCGCCAAATCGCTGACGCCATTTCCGATAAGAGGTGTAGGCTTGCAATACCCGTGAGCCGCTGGAGACATAAGGTGGCGTTAGAGATTGGGAATCCATATCAGAGCCCTGTGGAACGATGCCATTATTCAAACCTCCAAACCCCGACGAAAGTGGTATGGTGGTGGTCATTGATAGATGGTCATATTGGCATATACGTATAGGGCTAAAGTCGAAATATCGGGACGGAGAATCGGGTTCCGCGCTATGAATATTGACCGTGAGGAATGCCGAATTCATGAAGGTGAAACTCATGGGATAGGAACCGCTAACGTATTATTCCATCGGAGGGTTTTTGTTCCTCCTCACTCATTAACCCTTCAATTGTAAATCCTTTAAGGAAAACCGCATCGAAATGATGAATCATGAAGGCTACCACAAAAGAATGATGTCGTTGGATTCCATTGAAAGGGGAAGTGGAAATCACAACAGGGCTAATAAAAGAAAATGAATGAGACCGAATTGAGGTAATCGCTTCCGAAGAAAAAATGAGTAAACAAGTAAGAAAAATAAGATGAGTTATGAATAGAAAACAAAGAAGGAACTTTGCAGAACGAGAAGAGAAGAAGATTTGCATGATGGACAGAACAGAAGAATGACGTGAAGACGCTACGCCAGAGCGCATATTAGAATAAGATAAGAGAAAGCATCGCTGGAACAAGACCGTAATTAAAGAACAAAGAAAGATCAAGAATTGATTTATCCAGAAAGTTGAATGTAATTAACCATTTATATTAAAGTGAGGTTGGGAGGTGCTCGGAAGGATCGTTGTCCTCATAGGTTCAAGTAGGCGCTTGAACACAGGAAGTTGAAGCTTCCATCCTGCTTGCAACAGAGAAACTAGGGTGGCAGGAAAGTTAGGAGAACAGATGTTCTGCTATGCAAAAGAAGCCCGTAACCGAAGTTGGTGCTTCCATCCGCTTGGTGCTGGAATACTCAGAGTTGGTGCTTCCTTCCAGTGGGTGCTAGAGAAACCAGAGAGTTGATGCTATCAACAATTTCGATCTTGTAAAACAGATTTAGTAGCCTCACATTGAGTTGAAGCTCAATTATAGATGATGTACGTAACTGAAAAAGACTGCCTAATCTGAAGAAGAAGAGGTTTTCTTCCATTATGGGTTTCCTCATAAAAATATATGTCTCTGTGTTTATCATATATGTGTGACTGATGATCTTGACTCTTACCGTCCAAGGTTGTATGTTGCTGGATAACGCTTGAAGAAATATTAATAATTGTTAAGAAGGTATAAAATTGTTTAAGCTATAAACAACTGATTCACCTCTCACTTGCATTAGTATTTCCAACAATTGGTACTTGTTTCGCTCCTTTATTTAAAGGTAGATCTCTGTTGCTTGATAACATGAGTCATGATGGGACTGCCTTCTAAGCCCCCGCTGATGGAACAAATTTTGCCTTCGGAAGATTAGAATGAGAACATATTTAATGGCCTTGGGTGTATTTCATGTTTGGGATGTAGTAGAGATTCGATATACAGTTCTGTTGTGCTAGCCACCAAGGATGCTGGAAGAATTTAGTTTAACGCTATAATGAATGCTATTCGAATGGACTTGCTGAAGCTGATATTGTAAAGGTGATGCATCTTAATACCTAAAGAAATGGGACAAACTAATTAATGCCATGAAGGAGATGAGAAAGTGAAAGGTGCCAAACTTCAACATACGCATTGAAATTTGAACAACTCAAGATGAATGAAGATGAACAATCGCTAAGTATTTATTGAAGAACTGTAAATGCCATGAAAGGTCTAGGTGAAACGCTTGATGACTCATCAATTTCAATCGAGATTTAAGGTCTCACCGATAAATTTAATCCAAAAGTCTCGCAATAGAAGAATTAAATGATCTTTGTTAATTCTCATTTCAAATAAACATACAATTAAACATTGTTAATTCTCATTTCATATGAAATGAGGATAAACAAAGATAACCAGCAAGACTAGAAGCTTCCTTTAAAGCAGATAATAATGTTGATTCAGAACTTGATGAAATTGAGGCAAAATTTGTGAGAAGATTAAAGAAAGGATCAGAAAATATCATGGAAGTTGCCCTTCAAATGCTTTTTTTTTAATCATGGCAAGATAAACATTTTGCTTCAAGTGTCCCCATCATAAAGGAATGTTCCATAGCTAAAGACAATAAATATAATAAGAAGAAAAATTTGGTTGCAAATAATGTCAATTCCCCAGAGGACACCGATATAATCTATCCGATGAGAATAAGCCAAATGAATTCTCGTACCATGGCCAAAGAGGATCATGACGAAGGCACGCATGAAAATGATGATAATGAGGAAGAAGTTGCGGTTGATATGGAAGGAGAAGAATCACACTCAAGAAATTGATAGTCTCAGATCTAAAAATAGAAAGCGAAAACAAGTGTTAACACAGCTTGAAAAGGACAGTAAAGAACTCGATGAAGACCGTGGTTTTACTAAAGGTGGAATTAGAAGAGGCAAAGAAGATGAAGATACTGAACAAAACAATCGCCGAGAAGAAAAACTCGTGTGAAGCACTAATAGCAGCCAGTAAAGACCAGAAAAATGGTGTTCAAAGGATCAGATTATCAAAATTCAAGTATAAAAGCATCAAGAATTACCTATATTCTAAATCAGCAAAGAAATTCCAAACTGAAAGCTGGATTGGGATAAGGAAGAAGGATCATAGTGATCATCCAAGTAACAAAGAATCTATCTGGTTTGTCAAATCCTCAAATATTGACAATACTCACTCGCAGACAAAGAAAGAAACCAACCATCAAAGTGGAATGAAAGGAAAATCCCCATAACAGAATTTGTAGACTGTGAAGTTTATCGACCTCCCTCAAAGAAGACAAACTTTTCAAGGTACAAAATTTCTTTTCATGGTTATTGTTTTTTCTGCTCAATTTTGGACACCATAAATTGTTCTCTAAGATTTAGATATGAACAATCAAGATATTCAATGAATAACTATCTACCACAACAAAGAATGAGATGGACAAGTAACAAACAAATACATATTATGAATCTTGCGATGACTGGAAGAAGGTCAGGAGAAATACAACAACACTATGAACATTAATCGTTATGAGCTTTATTCAACGAACCAGAATGCTATATTTGTCAGGATTATGGACATAAGGCAGCAACCTGCCATTTAAAGAAATATAATCCGATCGTAATCCCACCGCTGAAAAATGTCAAGGTTTGGAAGAAGAAAGTGATAAGTGTGGATTAGTGTGGATTAGTGTTTTCATCCCAAAGACAAAAGAATCTTTGGTTTATTGATAGTGGATGTTCCAAATATATGAATGGAGACAAAAGTAATTTTTTAACTTTAAGTGATAGCAAATCAGTGAATGTAACTTTGGAAATGATGCAACTGTGAAAGGTGAAAGGTAAAGAATTGTGAGTCCCAATAACGGAAAGAGAAAAGCTCAAGATGTGTCATTGGTAGAGAATTTGAAACATAATCATCTTAGTGTAAGTCAAGTTCAGGACCGAGGATGAAGTTGTTTTACTTCCAAAGACCGTAAAAATCAAATCTGCGGATTCGCAAGCTATTGCAAAAGGCATAAGAACCGAAAACAATGTCTATGTCTTAAAAAGAAGAAGAACAAGTAGAATGCAAACTTTAAGCAAGTATGATGAAAGTTATCTATGGAATAGGAGACTTGGACAACTAAAATTTGATCACTTAATCGCTTTTCTCAAAAACAATAAGCAGTAGTGGCCTTCCAAGATATCAAAGCCATATGATTCGCACTCAGGAAGCCGTACGATAGGAAAGCTCATACCCATCAATTCAAATCAAAAACCTTTCCATCAACAAAAACCCTACTTAGTACACATGCATCTATGTGGACCATCAAGGAAAGAAGGTAACGGGAAAAGAAAATTACTTTATGCTGATTATTGATGATTATTCTAGACTAACGTGGGTTGCATTTGAAAGAAAAAATCTGAAGCACTTGAAAAATTAAAGTGTTTGGGAAGGGCTTTGATTGAGAATCAAACAGAGTATGAAGGTCTAATAGAGGAGGAGAGTTCAGTTCGGAAGCTTTAAAGAATTCTGTGATAAAATGGGATCAAAAGAGAATACACCTAAGGACTCCATAGCAAAACGAAAGCTGCTTGAGAAAGCGTAATCGTGTCAAGAAGAATTGGCAAGATCAATGATGAATGAGCAACACAATTTCGACATACCGGTGGAAGCACCATAGTTAAATACCATATTCTTAACAGCTCATCTCGCACTGCATTAAAGGATTAATCTCTTATGAACTTTGGTTTGAAGACCTGCTTCAATCAAACATTTTGCTTCGAAGGCCAAGCGTATCAAAACAACATGAAAATATTGGCAAATATGATTACTGCATGATACAGTTTCTTTGGTTATGCTACAAACAAGAAGGGTACAGATGCCATAACAAAAGACTGCATAAACTAATTGGATCAGAGATGCGTGCTGATGAAGAAATCTTACCGTAAATATATGTTGATGAATAAAGAACATAAGATACAATTGAATATGAAGATGAACAGGTCCAAGGATCGTAGATAGAAGAGGCTGAATCGATGAAGATGCAACATTCAAACCCATACAAGTCAAATGTAAAGAAAAATCACCTCTTAGAATCATCAGAAAGAATCACCCGGAGAACCAAATAATTGGAGATATAACAAAGAGTTCGAATTAGAAGGAAACTTATTAAGGACACGTAAACACCCCATGTTGCATTTTTATCTGCGTATATTGAACTCTACAAATTTTGAAGAAGCTAGTCAAGAAGATTGGATTAGATAATGAATGAAGATATCGACCGAATGAAGAATAATACTGAGCTATTCCAGACCCGGGAAAATAACGTCATAGGTCTAAATGGTATTCAAGAACAAATGAATGAAAGCATGCCGTTAGAAATAGCCGATTAGTCTCCAGAATGATATGCACAAGTGGAAGGTCGAGACTTTGACGAAACTTTTGCACCAAAGTTGGCAAGATTGAGGCCGAATGTTTCTTGCTTATTCCTGCCATAAGAATTTCAAAGTTTATCGATGGATGTTAAGTCAACATTTAATAATGGAGATCTAGAGGAAGAAGTGTATATGATAAACGAAGGACTTCATTGACGCATTAACCTATATTATTTTTTTAAGTTGATGAAGGCCTTATATGGAATAAAATAAGCACCATGAGTTTGGTATTATAGATTGGAAAAATTTCTACAAGTAAGAGGGTTCAAGAGAGGTACTGTTGACAGTAATCTACATTAAATCTGAAGGAGATGATTTACCAGTTGTACCGGTTTACGGAGATGATATTATCTTTGGTTGTACTATCGAATCATCTGTTCCGCTGGTTTCTTAATTCAAACACCGAAATGTCCATGATAGGAACTGGCTTGCTTCGTTACAAGTAAAAACAAAGCTCGCAGAGAATTTCTGGCCTTCAAGATAAAATATTTAAGATATTGAAGGATCAATTTCAGGATGGAAGATCTCTTTCATACCAGACACCCATGGTGGTTGGTTGCAATGAAAGCAAAGATGATATCTCACCGATGTTGATCAAAGAACATATCGCTCAATGATAAGCGCCTTCCATCGCCATCCCGACTGATAATGCAAGTCATATCGCTTTCATCATCTAAATAAAGTCATTTGGTACCTGTCAAGAGAATATTTAAATATCCGAAGGGAACAATTACATATGGACTGTGGTACCCTAAAAAATCAGAATTTCCAAATTTTAATTGCTTATTCAGAACACCTGGCAAACCGTTGATGAGAGAAAAAGCACCAAAGGAGGAGCATTCTTTTGCGACTCCATTAGTTGCAGTATTGGGTTAGTAAAAAGGATCTTCTCATTATCCACTGGTATCACATTGTTGCCGCTTAATTACCGACACTGAGATTTTATGGATGATACAAACTCTGCGCATTTGAAGGTAACTTACACCCATCCTATTCCAATTCATTGTGATAACACCTGCCAGCAAGTGTTCCAAGAATCACCGTTCCAAAACCAAGCATATTCCCATAAAGTATCACGAACAAGTGTGTCAAACAGAATCGTTCAATTGAACTATATACCCTAAAGAACAAATTGTCGATATTTTCACAAAACCATTAATATCACTCCTTTGAATATCTTCGCTGCACCGTTAGTGATACTTCTAGTGTTTAAAAGCGATCACCGCCGGGAGTGCTGACGAATATCGTGAAACCCCAAATGCTTCTAGATGATGGGGAGTATGTTCTCGCGAACAAGACCAAGGAAGAACGCTTCTTTGACATTGATGACAAAACGAGAAAGGTGTAAAGGAGTGCCGAAGTCGAAAATGTGTATCGCACAGAGGAGAGTCTGAATGTCAAATACAGATGGTCGAATGCAGGACAGTCAAGTCTGAATGCAAAGGTTGCCATCGCCGCGTAGATTGCCGGGCAATTTCGGGCCAATGAAGAAGTTAGCGATAATCATCATTGATGGCAAGTACGTTTGGGGTTGATAACAATAGTACGAATGTGCGCCAAGAAAGCAATTATCGGAGGAGAAGAGTCAAAGGACTGTAGGGATCTTATTCAAATTAAAGAACAATAGTCGATCTCGCGGTAGCTTCGCGAGATAAGCCATCGAGATTCGGGATCGTGGATTTGTCGCAAAATCACTCTGACATTGAAACCCCGGAATCGATATTATCCATTTGACCGCAACCGCTAATCGCTGCGGATCCGGACCGCTTACCTGTATAATAATGCGGCGTACCGAGGGCCTCATCGGCAATCTGGGACGGTGACTACAGCAAAGTTCACTCCAAAACCACCCCGATTTCAAGGAGAGAGCGTGAAATCCCCATACGACCGAACTACCGCCAGATCAACACCTGACTCTTAATCCACGCCAACGTAATTCATCGCCGCCTGCCACACGGCACAACCGTAGTGACAAGTGTCAGACAGGTTCAACTCTTCAGGCACATACAAGCAATGAATAAGAGTGACACGTGGCGTGTTTAATACATACCCAATCATGTGTATACGCGACAAATGCTAAGGTATATATCCGAGTTTTGGGGATCGGGATTTGATACGTCAAGAACACAACGTAATCAAGAACTCAAATCACGAAATGTGATTTCGCTGGCACGCCGCTGGATAAGAATGACCTGGATCTCAGATCATAGCCCGTTCGAGCGGTTCGGCCTTTGGTATTGACAAAACCTGACATATATAGAGCATCGCCAAATCGCCACGCTGACATTTCCGGAGCAAGAGGTGGCAGGGTCAGGGCCACCCGGTAGGAGTCATGGAGGATGTAAGGTATAGAGGGAGATCGAACGTGATATCGCAGCCCCAGGTACGATGCACATTATCTTTGTAAACCCGGAAACCCCGACGAAAGTGGTATGGTGGTGGTCACTTCGATAGATGGTCACATTGGCAGCCAAGGGGCTAAAGCTCGGGAATGAGCAATATCGGGATCGGAGAATCGGGGGTCCCAAGTACAAGTGAATATTGACCGTGAGAATGCCTAATTCATGAAGGGTGAAATCCCAATGGGATAGGAACCGTTGGATCAAACCTTGAACGGAGGGTTGCTGTTCTCCTCACATGTTAACGCTTCACAAATCGCCATGAAACTGACCGGGAACACAATCATACGCTTCAGCTGCCAAGAATGATGTCGCTGGATTCTCCATTGAAAGGGGAAATGGAACCATCATAACGGAGTGAATAAAAGAAAATGAATAAGAACGAATTTGGTTAATCGTTATGAAAAAAAAATGAGTAAACAGAAAAAAAAAAAAAAAAAAAAAAAAAAAAAAAAAAAAAAAAAAAAAAAAAAAAAAGAAAGAGAAGAGAGAAGAAGAGTCGCATGGCTAGACGTAACTGCTGCAGAAGAATGATGCAAGACATGACACGTGAGCAGACATGTTGAATAAGATAAGAGAAAGGCAATTAGAACGTAAGACCAGAATTAAAGAACAAAGGACCGTAAGACCGATTTATCTGTAAAGTTGGAATGAAATTAAACCATTTATACAAAGGGAGGTTGAGGTGCTCTGGGAGGACTGTTGTCCCCTAAGTTCAAGTGGGTGCTTGAACACAGAAGAAGCTTCCATCCTGCTGCTCTTCCAGAGAAACTAGGGTATGGTGGTGCTAGGGGAGAAATGTGTTCTCTCAGCATGCAGGTTGTAGGTCTGTAATCGGAAGTTGGTGCTTCCATCCTAAATACTGAATACTGTGGGAGTTGGAAAGCTTCCTTCTAGTGGTGCTAGAGAAATCAGAGAGTTGGAGCCTCTAACAAGTTGCAGCTTGTAAAATGAAGGTGCATCACATTGAGTTGGTGGCTCACCATAGATGAGATGTACAGAATCGAAAAAGACTGCCTATCATTTCAAGAAGAGGTTTTCTCCCTTTATGTGGCTCTCGGAAAAATCTTTGGTTCTCAGGTGTGTATTTTATGTGTGACTGATGATCTTGACTCTTACTGTCCATATATTGTATGTTGCTTGATAACGCTTGAAGAAATATTAATAATTGTTAAGAAGGTATAAAATTGTTTAATCTTATAAACAACTGATTCACCCCCCCCCCTCTCAGTTGTATTAGTATTTCCAACACCTTGGTCTAAGAATAAGGATATGGAGGGAAATGTGAGTTCTTTAGTACTAGTTATGGGTCTCATGGCCTTATACATAATTGAGGGAGAAAACCCAAGCCATGGTCCCTAAAGGTATCCTTTCTATGTCAAGATCAACAAATACTCATCAAACCATGACATGGGACCTCATAAGGTTATATTTGGCCTATGAATGGGAATACGAGTTATATTAGGAGGTTTCAAGCACTAGACATGGGTCTCTAGGGCCTAGACTTGGTCATGGGAGGAAACACAAGATGTAGGCCCTAGAGTAATATTCTAGGTATCCAAGGCATAGAACGATGCCTCAAAACACAAAAAATGACTTATCGGGGGTATCCTTTACCTCCAAGTGGAGATATCAATGAATTTAGTAGGTTTTGAGTAGTGGGTATGGGTATCAAGGTGATTAACATGGTCAAGGGAAGAAACTTGGGCCTTAATCCCTAAAGGAAGCTCTAGGTATCTACGAACAAGAACAATGCCTCTAACCACAACACATGGCCTCCCAACAATATCTTTAGACTATGAGGGGTAATATTGGTGACTTCAAGATGATTTCATCACTAGGTATTGGTTTCAAGGAGTTAGACATGGTTGAGGGATGAATCCTATGACTTAGGCCATAAAGGGAGCTTCTATGAATTCAAGGTTAAGAATGATGAGTAAAACTACCTCATAAGACATCTCAAGGGAATCTGTGTCTTGCAAGTGGGGATTCAAGCATCGCTAGAATATTTTGAGCACTAATTATGGATCTTGAGTCCTTCAACATGGTGATGGGAGGAAAAAAGAGGATTGGATCCTAAAGGAAAATTTTGGGAATACATGGCCAGGAAAAACACCTTGAATCACAACATAGTACCTCAAGAGGTTATCCTTACCTCTAAGTAGGGATATGGGTTCCATAATAAGATTTTTTATACTAGGCATGAGTCTTTGGGGCATAGACTTGGTTAAAGGAGGAAAATTAGGATTTATGATATAATAATAATAATAATAATAATAATAATACAATTTTAAGTTCGTGGCCAAGCCAAACACCATATTGGTGTATGAGACCCAAAGTTCCATAGACATAGTATTTAGGCATTAAAGGAATATTCTAGGCATATCGAACCAAGGTTTGAAGTTCAAAATAAAGTCTCTCTCGTCAACAAGATCAAATTCAACAATGAAGAATCCCTTTACATAGTGATAAATAATATCCTCCACTTGTGACCAATAAGAGTCCAAAATCCATTTTTGTAGATCTACTAAATGTCATCAAAGGTCGTTGAAATGAAAAACAATCTACCATTGGTGTTGTAGAAATCTGCATGGAATGCAACACCTTTTGCTATAGGAATAGTTATGGCAGGAATATCCTAAACTAGAAGATGAGGAGAATAAAATGCATTCTTCACCATATTGGTGAAATATTTTTTACTCGATTACCATTTGAAGAGGGCCATATCTTCTTTCACTATCCATATTGGCTCCCATATACTATCTGAGACTATCTCCCATGTGATATTTGGGAAAACCAAAGGATGGAGGCGCTACTAAAGTGGATTTTGTCATCACCATGCTAGGAACAAATCCACTTAGGAGGGAAGAGAAACTCTAAACCATACCCACTGAGGAAGAAGGCATGGAAATGTATCTTAGAGAAGAGAGAAAGTCTATGCAAGGCCATATCATAGCCACAAAAGACTAGATAGATGTCCATGGAAAAACCCTAGCCACTGCCACTTGATTCATCCATGTAAGATCCATTTTTGTGAAGTTAAAATACAAGAGATCCAAACATATTGTATTGTTACTTATCTCTTGCATGCTAATTAAATATATATAAATTAATTAGAACAAAACTAAACAATTTGAATAACATAAAGTTTAAAAATCCAAAATGAAGTTTACTACAAAAAGTAAATACCACATAAAATGTGAG
Organism: Picea sitchensis; assembly: GCA_010110895.2. Classification (NCBI taxonomy): domain Eukaryota; kingdom Viridiplantae; phylum Streptophyta; class Pinopsida; order Pinales; family Pinaceae; genus Picea; species Picea sitchensis. The sequence continues at coordinate 120,334 of SNQJ01S0036833.1, forward strand.
ATTTAAGATTTATAAAAAAAAAAATCCCGAGACAAAATCTCAAGTCAAAATAAACATTCCACCATGCAATATCTATTAATGACACAAATACTAGCTACAAGAACTATCAAAGGAAAAGTCATTAAAAAACACTTTACAAAGGATGAGCCCTCAAACAACACCTAAATTCCATGTCAAAGCAACCTTAAAACAACGATAAAGGAATTTTTTTTATAATCATGTAACATGCTTCATAAAAATTTAACAAAAATAAAACAACAACAAAAATTGTTGAATAATAACACAATATACATCATAGAATTTTTTTTGTCAAACATCTTCACCTACTAACCCAATAAATTTTGTTGATTTCTATTCTTGATTCTATAGGGTGTACATTTCTTAATTTTCCATTTTATTTAGAGTTAAAAAACCTTTCTCGTGTAGTAGGTTGACCAAGTTTCCATTTAATCTAGTGAAACACCACACCACATATGATCCAAGGGTTAACATCGTTCCTAACTCAATTTTATCTTCCTATAATCCATACAAGATAATATCCCTTCACTGAGAATTCCATTATCATTATCTTCTAGATAACTATTTAGTGTTGTGATATGATTTTATAGGCTTCCTTATTGAGTCCTCTAAATTATCATACATCACGTATTTTTGTATAATCACTTTACACCACACATCCATATCCAAATTAGATTCCAACCACATTTAGCAACCAATGCTTATGCGAATATATGAATATTTTTTAGGCCACAACCATGACACTCCTTGCGAATTACAATTTTTTTCCACTAGATCCAAGCCATACCACATTTTTCCTGACCTCCCCTACCCAAATAAACATAAATATCATCCATTTGATTCTCTCAAGTACCCCTTTGGGAATGAAGGATAAGGACATCCAAAGACTAGGAATGGCCTCTAAAATGGGGTTTTCCATGATAAGTATACCTCCTATATATAGCCATTTATTGCAAAATAACGAAATAATTTTCTTAACCTTAGATACAAGTCAATCCCAATCTTTATTTCCATAATAATTTGGATTTAAGTAGAACCCCAAATATTTTAACCCGTCTTGAAGCTATACATGATGAAAAGGAAATAACTAATATAGAGATCCTACATTTTCTTTCTCCACCCCTTACAAGGAAATTGTGATTTTTCCATGATTTATTAACATTCCTATCACTGAGAGATACAAGTTGAATATATATCTTTCAGTTTATGTGCATCCCTTCTAGGTCCATCACAAAACAACAAAATGTCATCCACAAAAAACAAATGAGAGAGATAAAGAGAGTCTCCCATTTTAATACCTTTAAAATCACTAGATCTCTTTGCATCCATTAAGGATATGCTCAAAATTTCTACCATTATGAGAAAGAGGAAGGGTGACAGGGGGAAACCTTGTCTCAACCCTCTAACAAGTCTAAAAAATATGAAGGTTGATCCATTTATTAGGATTGATAAAGACATAGAAGAAATATATTTCATAACCTACATAACAAAAGGAACATTGAATCCCAAGTGAATCAACATCGGCACTAAGTATAGTCCATTGACCTTATCATAATCCTTTGAAAGGTATAGATTAATAGCGATTACTTGCATATTTTTTGTTTTGATGGAATGGAGACCCTCTTGGGTTAATCCAATGGCTTTGTGGATCTTATATCAACCTCATAAGAAGCCAATTTTTTCATAAGATACAAGTAAAAAAGAAATGACTTCACCCTCATAATTATTAGCTTTTCCATAATCTTGTAAATACAACTAAAATGAGAAATGTGTATGAATTTATCGAATGAGGAAGGGTCATTATATTTTAGAATTAGTGCTATGAAGGTGGAATTAAAATCACCCAACATTTTTCCAATCGTCTTTGACTCATCAACCACTCTCAACAAATCCTCTTCTATGAGTTCAGAGAACCCTAGAAAGACTCAATTGGCTAGCCATTAAGCCTTGATATTTTGTCCTTTTGAAATGAATGAAGAATTGTTTGCAGTTGTTCTTTTGAAACACTCTCCATCAAGCAAAGATTTTTTGCTTCATTCAAAAAGATAGAAAAAAATGAAATCAATATTACCACTTTAGCTATGGAAATCTACTTTCAACCTTAATATGTTTAATTAAAATGATCAACATTACTTTATAAATATCCTTGAAACTATTGACCCATCATTCCTAGTAATCTTCTAAATGGTGTCGGCATTCAAATTATGAACTACATAAGTTTGGTGAAAGAACTTTGAGTTTTCATCCCCTTTTCTAACCAAAAGGATCTACTTTTCAATCTCCAAGCTACCTCCTTGTTAACTAGAATTTTTGTTTTCCTCTACTCCAGATAATTAATCCTCCCCCTGAACTTCTCATTTAGATATCCAACCATTTCTAGAAGGAATAAGTCCTCTAGCTTTGCATCTATATCTACAATTTCTTTCTCATCCTTTTGTCTTTTCTTGTGGGATTAGTGAAAATATCATCTTTAGGTTTCCCTCAAAATAAAGAGATGCAGACATAATAGAGGATCCATCGTAAGGCACCCATTTCACTTTAACCAAATTCACAAATTCTTCATCCTCTAATTACGATGGATTGAAATTGAAGGGACCTGGGGGTTTCTCCCTATGGATGTCATCTCAAGAAAAATACGGAAATGATCTGATTACCCCCTAGAACTAGCCCACTGTCTTACATAGAGTTATTTATTTATTAGGGATTATGAAATGAGAAAGAAATTCAGCCTCTTATAAACTCTATTCTCCCCTATCTACTTATTTCTCCATCTAGGTATAGTGTTAATTGGTTCCACATCAAAGAGACCCACCTCCTCCTACTTCATCACAAAAAATCTAGACAACGATTCAACTTGTGTCAATGGACCCCATATTTTAGTAAACCCATTAATCGAGAAATGGATATCACCCCCTACAACAACATTTTCCTTCTTACTAGAGGGCATGCTAAGGAGTTTCTCCCAATACATCACCCTCTCTAAATTGGGACCATAAATGTTAAGAATAAAAAATTAATATCCAAGTCATGAAAGTAAAAATATACTCGTGTTGATGATTAAAAGGACCAATAGCTGGAACAATATAAATATATGTCCCTCCACCCAATAATAAAACCTCCCAATTAACCCCTAACATCTATATATATGAACTCCCAACCCCATAAAATATTCCAAAGATCTTCAATTATCTTAATCCTTTCCCCTAGATTTTCTTAGAGTAATAAAATTTTAGGAAATTTAGACTCCACCAACCTCCTAAGGGCTTGTCTTTTAACAATTTAGGGATGATAATATCACGATGCACTTCCAGTTGGGCCATTATTTCCTCTAAGATTCCCCATAACATAATATTGTTTACTTAATAATACCTCATTAAAAACAACCTTCTCTAAAGCAGTACACAAGTTTGGTCTTCTTCCTATTATCAACCCCTTATGACATCTACCTTCCACATTATTCAATGCTCCTTCAATGCCCCCATACACATCACCTAAAGTCCACTTTCTCAATCTTAAAGTATACTTACCACTCTCCATGACAAATCCCTTTTTTTTTGTTTTCCACCCTCCCAACTTTAATCACTAGTATCGGAAACATTTGAAGGCCCATCTATAAAACCCATCACCTTATCATTAACACCAACAATTCTAATTATTAGACTGGCATATACACAACATCAAATTTCCAAAACCCCCCACTACATTATCTCCCACCCTTAACAAATTTACAATTCCTAAAGGAGGAATTTGCAAATCTAAAGGTGTTAAATCTTTGATGGAATTACCAAAAAAAACATAGATGGGACTTGACATCAAAATGAGCCTCCAAACATGGTAATCCACTTTTTGGATCTTCCCTAGCTCAACCTTCTTAAATCTTGATACTCTTCTCACAAGACTTTTCCACTTGATAAGCAATCTCTTTATTAGTCACAAATGCCTTAGAACTTTGACAACCCACCTCATGTTTTGAGCCACCAAATCCCAAAGAAGAACCATCTCCCCTAACCCCCAAGTCTGTCATCAACCAAACCTTCTAACCTTCTTTTTGAAGGTAAGTTCACACTCCTTGCAATATTATCATATATATGACAACAAATATACTTAAAAGGCATGCCTGAATAATCCAGACCTTCTATGTGTTCAGGGAAGGTCACACTCCTTAGAAAAATTACAATATCTACGGCAACAAATGCGCTTAAAAGGCATGTCTGAATAATTAGGAATCTATGAGAAAGAAGTTGAACCCTTCTATAGCATCATCTTAGAGACTAATCTTCTCAATGGAAATTCTTAATGTAATATGTAAGTATGGTTACTTTTGATAATTCTCAAATTTAGTCATAGATATAACAATTATACATTGATATTTACATAAAAACAATGTTGTAATGTAATATTTTTTTAGTTTTGAGTTATGCTTTGATGAGTGAGATTAGAATTAGCCTAGATTCATTTTAAATGATCAAAAAAATATTCAAACTTGTAATCTTCTAAGAAAAAAAACATGCTCTTAACCATTAAAATCACAAAAATTGTACACACCTAATATTAAAACTACTATATAGAAAAATAAAAAAAAAGATAATAAATTTAACCATAAATAAAAATATTATAGATATAATATTTATATAAAAATAATATTATAATGCAATAAGTTTTTAGTTTTATTAAATTCAATAAGATTACAACTAACTAACATAAATACATCTAAAATAAATTATAAAAATTATAATTCAAACTATTTAATTTTTTTAGATACAATTTTTTATTAACATGAATCTTTACAATAAAATGAAATTAAAATTACATGAATCCTTACCATAAAATGAAATTAAAAACTGAAATTAAAATTAGATTCCTATTATGAATAGAGATGAACCAAAAATTCTTATCAAAATTTCCACCATTTGGTTTGAATTATTTTAAGTATTATCACTTCATAAAAATACCTTGTAAGTATTATAAAGAGAAATTTGGGCACCCCATAAGAGGAACATATATAAGAAAGATCATGAAAAATAATTTGACAACATTACATTTATATTTTGAATTTTTTTTTATACAAAATGCTTAGAATACATTTATATTTTGAATTTTTTTTTATACAAAATGCTTAGAATACGGTAGTATATGTGATTTAAGAGGACCATATATAAGAAAGATCATGAAAAATAATTTGACAACATTACATTTATATTTTGAAAAAAATAATTATACAAAAGGTTTAGAGTACTGTAGTATATGTGATTATTTAAGATTGAATAGATGATAGATTAAAAAGAGATTGTTTTTTTTTTATCACTGGTAGAATGAGCAACTGCTCCCTGGTTTTTATCAAGAGAATTGAACTGAAACCAATTGCCAATTGAGCTGCCCCCAATTGAGCTGACTAAAAAGAGAATGTTCACAATGACCGATATAGATAAATACTAGAGCGATCTTCAGCTGCAAGGGAGAAATTCAAATACAAATAACATAAACTTGGAATGGAACAAAGGATGCAACGTGGAAACTTCCAGGCATTAAAAGTAGGTCGGGGGAGATAACAGAAATGAACAAATTATGGATAAGTTCAAGAAGGCTGGAGGTATCTGCCAATAAGCGAATGTGCGACCACCCTTATCACCGGTAACTATAAAGGAGAAGATCGATACAGATAAAAGAGCACCAAACCTGCCTGTTTCCATAATATTCGTGGACAAACTTCAATTGTGTTCATGCTAAATATGATTCAGAGATCTCAATGGTAGAACCGAAGAATGTACCAGATATGCTTATAGCAGAACATACCAAATCCGCACAAACATGAAAAGAAATTATATTTTCATCCCTCACCCGAACCCGACTAAGCAGTAAAAGAGAAGCTATTGCGTGCTCTCAGAAACTCTCACCTGTGAAGCACGTAAGAGGATAAATAAATACATCAATCACCATTGCCAAAAGAATTTACTTAAAAAACTTGGATAAGTGCCAGATGGAGATTTTTCAGAACAACATTATTTTGAACTTGGATAAGTGCCAAATGGAGATTTTCAGAACACCATTATTTTGAACTTGGATAAGTGCCATATGGAGATTTTTCAGAACATTATTTTGGAGAGAAAATGTACATATAATATGCCAATTTAGGTTAATCTGTCATCATATAGCAGTGGAAACAAACAGGAGAAGAACATACAAACATTATTTCGTAATCTGTCATCATATAGCAGTGGAAACAAACAGGAGAAGAACATACCAACATTATTTTGTATACCTGAAGAAGAATCTATACAATATTTTATAAACGAAGAGATTTGAGAATAAAGTACATATGATGATACATTATCTTGATTTTAATAGTTACATAGTTTATTTAACTTGATGAAAAAACAAATAAGAAGTCTAAACATCTTTAAAATAAATTATATTATTGTTTATTGTTTATCCAGTATTTCTTCACCCTATCCTCAATAAAAATATTCTACTATACTCTAGAATCTGAATCTGAATTATCTGAATTAAGGAAACAAGGAAAAAGATGGATTCTAGAATCTGAATTATCTGAATCAAGGCAACAAGATGGGAGGAAAAAGATAGAAGCAATGCACAGTAAGTGAACATCAAAAGCTCTTGTGACTAAACCTTTGAAGGCTGACCCTACTAGATTTTTGTCCATCAAGATAGATTCACAAACTATCAGAATGTTGTATTTGAAGAGCAGAGCAAGAGAGAACTTCAAGATAAAAACATAGAGAAAGAGGTAATTCCTATGCACGTAAAAGATTGAAAACGTTGAGAAGAAGCTCATAGAAGAGAAAAAACTTTTCAGTTGGAAGTAGATCATTAGTTACTCCATAGTTATGCCAGCTTGATTCTGCTGCTGTGCCTGTTTCTTCTTCAGTTATAGACTAAACTGCATTATATAATAGAAGTATAGAAGAAGATTTCGAGACTTAGGACATTATATAATAGAAGTATAGAAGAAGATTTCGAGACTTAGGAGCAACTCATTCAGCACTGAAGTTTAGTTTTCGAAGTAGACCGTGACTTGTTGAATAAGACGCTGAAGGAAGTGTGCTATGTGTGGCGAAGTAAATCTCTGGATAATCCGATTGGAAGTGAATCGGAACGAATTCCAGATAATTTAGATGGAATTAAATTTGTAGTAAGACTTGTTTGGAGAAGAAACTGCAGCTCAAAGACAAAAGGCAAGACAGTTGAATATGAGAGATTCAAGGGAATTATGACCTAAAGTGTTAGGAGTAAAAGAACGATCAAATAGGATACATAAATGGCTGTAAAGATAAAACAAGGAGCTATTTGTATGACCGTGCTCAATGACCGATTTGGGAAAATTGTGTAAATTGCAGCTGATATTGCAAATTTTTTATATGGCTAGTCATCAGGTGGTGCTTAGGTGGTGCTTTATAGTTTAGTATGAAATAGATGCTATGCATATGTGATTCATGTCTTTGATGATGGGTGGAGTGTCTTTTAGAAATTTTGGATTTTTAAAAACTTCTTACAAAGTTTACATCCAAAAAATTCTCCAGTATGTTATGCATTGTTATTTAACCCTTCAACTTGAAACAAACCAACTATATAAAAAATAGAATTCACAAAACCAAACCAAATATATCAAAAATAGAATTCAGAAAATCATGTATAATCGAATAGATAATAAGATGAAATATGTATAAGATATATTTATATTATGATAATTAAAGAAAGAAAACAATGTTCACTTATCTCTTAAGGTGGGGCAAAAGAAAGATGGAGTAAACTTTGACTTAACAAAGCTCCAATTACAACAATACACAACAAAAATTTCATAATCTCATATCTCTTTAAATATATTCTTAATAACAAAATCCTAATTACTTGTGGTGCCATCATTAATGGGTATCAACTATTTAATGAGCCTCATAAAATGGACCTGTTTACATTAAATAACTATCCACTATTATCTAATGAACTTTATTCCATAAAAATGGCTGCCTACATCAATTAACTAACTCCTAAATAGAAGAGAAATTAAGGAAGTAACTCTTAGGTAGAAGAGAGATTAGGGTAAGACCCTGACTTACCCTTCCCTTCAAAAACATAATTGTTCAAACAATTCCTTATTTTTCTTAGAATCAAATAAACCAAATCTAGTATAAATGGATATTGATCATCAATACAGATCATTAAATTATAGTTTTTGTTCATTATCTTCTTACCTCAAATTTGTAAGTTCTCATAATAACTAGTCCTTTTAAACTCTAAACTCTATGGTAATAGTCCTTTTAAACTCTATGGTAATAAAATTGTAGAAAGCATACATGGGTTGGACCTTATAAGCTTCCTTTCTTTGAAAAAATAGTAAGGAAAAGTTGAAAAACATAACACAGCTTTGTCCAAAAAAAATCATTAGATCACAAATAGTGTTCACTATCTTCTTGCTATGTTATGTTTGTATATGTAAAGAGTTCTCAGGATAACCTGTCCTTTTAAACCTTTTGGAAATTAATAAAGTGTATTGATACTTGGGTTGGACCTTGTACCTCCATCTACTTTTACTTTGAACTTGCATATTGATGACGATCTGTATATTTAATCTTCAATTTAACAAACTTTTTTTCCTTCGAATACAAGACATTTTCTGATCGCATAACTCAAAAATGTTGCATAAACTTAATGAAGCGAGGATGTTCAACAAATGCGTGGGTCTTAAACTACAGAAGTGTATAGTATAAGTTGGCAGACTCACTTAAAATGCAAGTTCTGTAATTGCAAAATATAATTATGCCATCTGTAAATCATTAATATAGGCAACAAAATTACTATATTTGGAGAAAGATCGATCTCGCCACATACAACACTTACATGCATGAAGAGCTTGCACGACGCAGTGTAATAATTTTAGGCCACATTCAATTTGAACATCGGAATCTCTAAGTATAGAATAAAGAAATTCATATTACGAGAACCATTCCGGTCTCTCTGTTGGTTTAATAAAACCAGAGATTTCTTAAACAAACCCAAATTACAGATTAAAAATAACTTTTCATGAAAATATCGAGCTTCGGATTCCGAAATAACGCAAGAAAATTGAAAGAAACCATAGCCACTGTAGCTTTAATTGAGAAAACATAACATAGAACCATAGAACCAAAGTGCGAAACTGCTCACAATATGTCTCTGCGTTTCCACATTGTTTGAAATGAACGAAAGACACTATTGACGACCAACAGAAAATATATAATATAAACTATATCGAAGACACTATTCTAATAATAAACTTCAACCCTAAAGCTTAAGCAACATTAGCGCAACCCAAAAACGATGGCACATATGAACTTTCAATATTAGCAGACAGAAGTCTCTAACCTGGGCTCGAAGGCAAAACCTTGTAAGCCTTCTGTAGCGTGAACAAAAGGGCACCTGGGCACCCAACTCCAGACCTTGTGATACATATCATACGTGAGCATATCGGAGCTTTTGGTGCAACTTATCAATATGATATTCCCATGCGCGATGCAACTGAAGGTTTCCTGCTCACAGACCTTCATGAAGTCATCATACAAGGACTGTGGCATTCTCTCTAGCTCCACCCACCCAGTCCTGGAATCCTGGAGACCCCAAATCCTGACACTCTTGGGCACGTTCAGCTTGCTCTTCTGAACAGCGGCCACCATAACCAGCCTTCCCCGGCACTCAACTAAGTTGGGGCTCTTAAGGAAACGGCGCATGGGAGCCTGGATCTTACTCCACACTCCCTGCTCCAGATCGTAGGCCAGGACACTGAAAGGACTGTAATTCATACAGTAGAGAATTCCATTGGCATGGGTCATCTTACCTGATTCAAGATTGCAGAGGCGAGGTAGAGGACCGGCTATTCTCCAAAACTGGCAAACCGAATCATACATCTCCGTCGTGAGATTCTTGACAGCAAACGGTGAAATCATATCGTCGCCTGCAACGATAACTTTGTAGGCCTTGGTTTCTTTCTCGATGATGAGCCCCACAGAAGGAACAAAGCGCTCTTTCAAAGTGCAGGGCAATTGCAGGCATTCCTTTGTCAAGGGATTGCATATAAGCACCGTCTTACAGCCTGGATTTTCTGATAGACAACAGAGGAGCCCACCGGCTGAGGCCACCACAGAGAATATGGAAGGCAACGAAGACAGCGATGTCCTGAACCATGACATGGAGAAGGGATCGTAGAGATATCCTTCTGTCCAAACCCCGGGCTTGAACAGGAGAAACCAATGCCTCTGCGGAGCAGCGTCGGCGCATAATTCAAGAAAGCTGTCGGAAAACAATAGACGGTACCAGTATTTGCACACCGAACGCATCCGAAAGAAACTGGGAGGCGGGAGGCAAGCCAATATCTTCTCGATCAGTTTCGGAGGCAGCATACTCCACAATCTCGGATCCATCCACGCTCCTTGACTCAAACTGGAGGAGGAGGAGGAGGATGCTGAATCTCGGCTTCCATAACTGCGAATAACCAGCTGAGGCAGCGCCGGATCCATTAAGATTATCAGACTCTATTAGGGCCGGGCATAATATCTCATGAAATACCTCTCAGAAATGCCCGAAACAAAGCAACATTATATATAAAAATTGGAGGGGGTTGTATCGTTTTGAATATATGCATGCGTTGATATCGAGAGGCATAAACACGAGAGGATCGAAGCGAAGCAGAAGCAGAAGCAGCATCTGAGGGTGAGTCGAAGCGAAGCAGAGCAGAGCAGAGAAAGTACGTAATAGTAGGTGGGCGCTACATGAGTAGCTGGCAGACAATACAAGACAATACAAATTACAATACAAAGTACTGAACAACAGACTGAGTTGACATTGCTCTTCTGTCGGGCGAGCAGCTGTGTAATAGCCAACAGAGAGAGTTCAGCAATGGAAATGAATGCAACGCGATAACCGAAGACTCGATTGTCCCAAGAAGAAGAAAAAAGAGGGCATCCACCAGCTTCAAATGGTACTGTCTGTCGACAAAGGTGGCGCTGATCCGTTTCTCTCTCTCAACTTTTGTTGTACAGATAGCTATAGTACTTGCAGCACCGCACAGGATCAGAAAGAAACTCTTTTATCGTTTAGGTAAGTGGAGTCGAGCTGAATGCATGCATTGCAGTAGATTCAGTACTACAGTGTACAGTAGCGATATCATATTGTTTTCGTGCCCGTGAAACTGCGCAATTCTTTACTCTTTCCTTCTGCGCGCGCAAAGTACTTGCTTCTTTTAAGTACTACCACTGCTCCTGTCGGCCTATAACTCTGCTTTGAAATTAGAAAATACGTAGCCTGCCTACCCTATACGTTGTAGAATAAGCAACTTGATTTTTGGCATTTCGTCGCCTGGGATTCAGCCCCTCCTCTCTTCAGTTCAAGTTTACACGCTTACCTACTATTCTTGCTTCCGTCCTCTTCCATTTTCCCCCACCATATGAATTTTCTTTGAGACTAATCCGTAGTACAGGCTACCAATGGAAAGTATAAAATCTAAAACGTTCAAGACAATCTTGGCTAAATTACAGCCACAAAGTTCAGATTATATATTGCAACACAGTCAAATGGTCATTCCGCTAACGTCCAAGATTATTTATGGACCCATTTGTGACAATTAAATTAAACCAACCAAACAGCAAAGTACACAATGTATATCAAAACTTAACATTATGTTTCCTTATTTTGTTATTATGTTTCCAACAGTTTATTTGTTAATAGATAATAAAATTTAATATATTTTTTTAAAGATTCATTTCATCCTCTCAACCTTTCTGCGTTCACAGCAGCTATTTTGTTGTTGTGCTAGTAATATCACAGAAGTAAACTCGTGGTTGATGACTGGATTAGAAAATGAAACCCAAATTTACATCTCTCCACTATGTAACAAAATGTTAATCTTTGTTAATCACTAGGACATAGCAATTAGCTAGCTATTATAGTAAATTTTAAATATGATAAAGTAAAAGTAAAAAAATAAACATGTAAATTGATGTCTTTATAATAGTGAGGAAGTTAGTGGTTCAAATCACAACCATTGATTTATTGGGACGACTAAGAATATTCCATCAATATTTAATCTTCTCCATACAAAATTGATTAAGCACTAAAAACCTATTAAATGTGCCCATTGTCAACTTCAGCCTAATAAAAATGCTTATATTATGATAAAGATAGATTAATGACTAATATATTTATTAATTTTTTATTATTGAGTTGAAAGGCCTTCTACAATGGAGATGTCTATGTAACATAAAGCATTAAAATAATAGTAAAAAATCCACAAAACAATAAACTAAAATTAAATAAATAATAAAATAATAAAAAAAGTACTGAGCACTAAGAGAAGCTTTCCAAGATCACCATAGTTTTATTGAGTTTAGAGGTTAGAAAGGTTGGTAGTGTGACAAATATTTTGAAAATGAGATCTAATCTGGGTATAGGTTGGGCAATATAAGAGAAAGCCCATTTCATCTTCAACTTTCTTAGTGTCACAAAGGTGACATACTCTTTCATCCCATGGCTTGACCAACGCCCAATTTCACTATGGAGCTCGTGAGAATGTGTTCTTATCTTAGCAATGCTTATTTTTTCTTTACACTCCGCAAAACAAATACATAATTTTGAAGCAATTTTAGGAAGCCTCTTGTCTTCCATGTTGTTTAACTTGTTCTTATACATTAGGTATCTAGTCATAGCCTTATTCTCAATGGGGAAGAGACTTGTTTCTAAGAGGAGGATGAGATAAAGCATATTTCTTTTAATTTTGAGATTATAGGTTATAAAATTCTTTTGTATTTTCTCTATCTTTCTCCATTAATATAGCCCTAGGCTTCATATCCATAAAGAATAACAAGTGTAAATAAAAAAAGTCACCTCAATTAATGAATTGACACAATAATCAAAACAAGTATGCAAGGATCAAATTTCTAGTAGAGGTGCAAACCTTTAACCTTTTCTCAAATTTTACACTCTAAAAAAGATTTTCACCTAAAGAGATTCGATCCCTCTAAGGACTTGCTAGATCCAAGATTAAGATGGATCTATGCTATTAAATAATGATTATTTATTGAATATATGTCAAAGTGTATAATAAAAATGTGTTTTAATTTGAAAATATTTTTTTATTTTCAAATAAATTATGTGACTATTAAAAAAAATTGTAATTATGTGATTTATATAATAAAAAAATTGTAATTTGAATGATTAAATTTTATAAATTTACAAATTTTTATAATACTATTAAATTTTATAAATTTAAAAATTTTAATATTATAAATAACTTTTTATTTTTTTAATTAAAACCATTTTAATCATCAAAACATAAAATTCTTTTATTAATTTGGTAAAAAATCTTCTACAAAATTAAAAACCGTTTACTAGAAAATTACTTTAATTTTACTATAAAAAAAATTAATATTACATATAGTTATTAAACACATAATACATAAATAATTTTTTTGTTAATTAACATATAAACAAACTAGATTAAAACAAAATATTATTCTTGTTTTTATTTATTATAAAATAAATACATCTAAGAGTCTTTATAATAAAAACAAGATGTCTACTTCTTTTTATTATAATAAAAATGTAGATTAATATTATCTTACAATAAAAATAAATTAATATTACATATATTTATTAAACACATAATAATAAAATTATTGATTAATTAAACAAACTAGATTAAAACCAAACCAAATATTATCCTTGCTTTTATTTATTATAAATTAAATACATCTCAGAGTCTTTATAATAAAAAACAATATGTCTACTTCTATTTATTATAATAAAAATGTAGATTAATATTATCTTACAATAAAAATAAATTAATATCACATATATTTATTAAACACATAATAATAAAATTATTGATTAACTAAACAAACTAGATTAAAACCAAACCAAATATTATCCTTGCTTTTATTTATTATAAATTAAATACATCTCGAGTCTTTATAATAAAAACATTATGGATACTTCTATTTATTATAATAAAAATGTTAGTATTTATTATGACAAAAGCTAAGTTAATAAGAAATATTTTTATTAAATATTTATAAACATTATGTCTAATTTATTTATTATAATAAATATATTAGTATTTATTAAGATTAAAAAAATTAATAATAAATACATTTAAAAATCTTGTAAAAAAATATCAAAATTAAAAATAATTTATTATAAGATTATTTTATCTCTATAATAAAATAAATTGGTGTATGAGACCCTTTATTTGTGGGACAAGGGATTCCCCTCTTATGAGACCCCCTTGTTTGTGGGAAGGGATCCCCTCCTACAAATGTATACATACCTTAGGATTTGAACTTGTGACCTCTTAAGAGAAAACACATATAGTTAACCATTAAACCCACTCAAGTTGTATATGTAACACTTACAGCCTATATATATATATATATATATATATATATATATATATAAATAAGAAAAAAATATATTAATAAAGATAAGATAAAAAATCTATTAATAACACTTATTAGTAACACATTATTTATAGAATATTTATAATAAAAATATTATTTTTATTATATTACTTCTATTTATCCTAATAAAAATGTGAGTATTTATTAGGATAAAAATAGGATAATAACAAATACATTTATTCATTATTTATAAAAAAATATATCTATTTCTATGTATTATAATAAATGTTAGTATTTATTATATTAAAGATGGACTAATATTTAATATATATATTGAATCCTAGTATGAATAATGGTGTATTATAAATGTTAGTATTAATTAATTAATTTTTTTTTATTTTTTTTACTGGTAAAGTTTATGGAGATATATATACTTTATCTTTTTCTGGATGATTAAAAACATTTGTTTCCTCCTAAAAAGTTACAAGTTCAAATCTAGAGAGAAAATATGTGGATTGAGGGAATCTCTTATCCCACAAATAAGAGAATTTCATACATAAATTTGATATCTAACTTTTTAACATATATAATAATAATTATTATTATTATGATAAAAATATATATATATTAAATAAATCTATTCAAACTTAATATAAATATGGTTGGTGTTCACTAAGTATATGTTAAATGTATTATGATAAAAATAGATTAATATCAAAACATAATAAAGTATATGTTAAGAGTATAATAAAAATAGGTTAATATCCAAACATAATAAATGATGATTATTGGTTATATTTTAAGTGGCATATTCAACCAGGTATAAATAACGGTTGTTGTTCATTGATTGTCAAATGTATAATAAAGATAGGTTAATCTCAAAACATAATAAATAATTATTATTGGTTATTGGTTATACTTTAAGTGTTATAAAGTCAATGTTAAAGAAAAAAGTCAATGTTAAAGAAAAGGTCAAATATTTCTTTTAAGTGTATATAAAGTGAATGTTAAAAAAAAGGTTAAATATTTCATTTAAGCGTACAACACTGTACATGGCATGGTTATGTACACTAATATTAACATATTTATTGAGCATATAATGAACAAGTGAGAGTTATGAAGGTAGTAAGTTTTTAGGTTAGAGTAAGATTTAGAAAATAGGTAATTTAATAGGGTTTGTTGTTGTCTTTTATTTATGATTTTGTTTATTTATATGTGATGATGTACATGGCATGGTTATGTATACTAATATTAAACATATTTATTGAGTATATAATGAATAAGTGAGAGCTATGAAGGTAGTAAGTTTTTATGTTAGAGTAAGATTTAGAAAATAGGTAATTCAATAGGGTTTGTTGTTGTCTTCATTCATGATCTTGTTTATGTACATGTGATGATGTCATAGTGAAGATATTTGATAAAGAAATAATAAAGAGGATTAATAAATAAAAAAATTGTTTATTATAAATAGTTATTGTCATCATGGATAAAATAATGTTTGTATATTAATTTTTTTCAGTGATAGAATATATATGTGATTTAATGAATGTTTTTGTAAGATCATTGTTTTTTCTTTTCTCATACTTCTAGTCTACATCTTCTATATTTCTTATTATGAACAATGTTTTGGACATTCCCTCCATTTCTTATTATGAACAATGTCTTGTTTTTGTTGTCATCTTACACATGAATGGGATGTTTTTCCAATAGCAAAGATGAATAATCCACCTTAAAGTGTTGTAATATTTTTCTATCCTTTTTTTTATATGAACACTCCTTATTTTTTGGTCAGAGTTGGGGACTTAGAGAATATCACTCTTGGGACATGTCATTATGAGGATTCCTAGTTAGATGCCAAAGACACCAACCCCAAAAATTAAACCTGGGCAAGTGATGAAAAAATCCCAACGAGTTCTTTTTAGTATCTTATACTTTTGATTTGACAAATTATGTGTGATAACCTTGCATTAATATTTAATTCTATATTGTTAGTAGATATGATTTTATTCTTATTTGTATAAACACCATAAGAAAGTACATTATAACTTTTATTTTTGAGCATTATATCTTTTATTATTCAAGAATGGAGAAATTTTAAGTTAGGATGAGCACATTATACTTATTTTAAAACACTATCAGCATAATATACTTTTAATTCTCAAATATTCTATCAATTCTCAAATATTCTATCTTGAAATGTAAATAAAGCTAATATTTGTTTTTTAGGTTAGTTGTTAAAACAATAACTTCATTGGTTGACTTTGACTAAGTCCTAATTGAACCAAGAAAAAAGAGGGATAAAAAGGCAAACAAAGGTGATGAAAAAAATAATATATAAAGGGGATAAAAAAACACTACCATTGTCAAATTGGTTCATTAACTTTTAAATTTCAATTAGATATTGTCAAATTGGTTCATTAAAATAAGTTAAGTTAAATTTCAAGTAGATATGGATAAACACTGAAATGATGCATTCATTAAGCTCATTAAAAACGTAAAAAACCATGTCATGAACTCATTGAGCTCTAAAAAGCTCTTAGGAAACCATTTCATGAGTCATTGAGCTCTTAAAAAACTTAGGAAACCATTTCATGATAATTACATCCCAAAATATAACGTAGCAATGAAAAACTAAATACTTAATCTTTGTCGAGATTAATAGTGAAAAGTGGGCAATATCATGTCAAATCACAATAAGCAAATATACCCCTAAATTAAACTTTAAGTGGAAAAATAATTTAATTTATTGGATAAAGTTGAGGATATGTGTGTTGAAGTGGGGAAGGACTAACAATGAGTGTTGTAAATTGATTATACTTTT
Organism: Picea sitchensis; assembly: GCA_010110895.2. Taxonomy (NCBI): domain Eukaryota; kingdom Viridiplantae; phylum Streptophyta; class Pinopsida; order Pinales; family Pinaceae; genus Picea; species Picea sitchensis. The sequence continues at coordinate 137,551 of SNQJ01S0036833.1, forward strand.
GTGATATAAAGTGAATACCGTAGAAAATATCTAAGGTTCCCTTTACATAACAACAAAACATGGCGTGGCACACATGATAAATAAATAAATAATGGTTGTTGTACATTGACTATACGCTTTTAGTGTTATAGAGTGACTATTATAAAAGAATATATGGTTCCCTTTAAACAAAGAACACACATGGTGTGTTTAGGACGGTTTTGTAAGGAGAAATAAATCCAAAGATTCATACCTTTGGTATCTTAATGATTAAGATAGGCTAGAAACGAAGATGGGTCTTGATGGTGAGGAGTCAATGGTACTTGGATGCTCATTACTTTGAAGTGTTCTTTTGAATTTTAAATTCAAAAGTTAAAGTAGAGTAGGACTATTTTGAAGTTGGTGTACATTGACTATGCTTTTAGTGTTATAGAGTGAATATTATAGAAAAGATTTAAGGATCCTTTAAACAAAACACATCGTATGTTTATCACGGTTTTGTAAGAGAAATAAATCCAAAGGTTCCAACCTTTGGTAAGTTAATAATTAATATAGGCTGCTTTTAGTGTTATAGAGTGAATATTATAGAAAATATTTAAGGATCCTTTAAACAAAGCACATCGTATGTTTATCACTGTTTTGTAAGAGAAATAAATCCAAAGGTTCCAACCTTTGGTAAGTTAATAATTAATATAGGCGAGAAACGAAGATGGGTTTGGGTGATGAGTTAATGGTACTTATGATGTTCATAACTTTGAAGTTTTATTTTGAATTTTGAAAGTTAGAATAAAGTAGAGTTGTTGTTGTTGTTATTA